>JAVTVY010016764.1:0-65007 GCA_036873755.1 Hanleya hanleyi
CGAAATGTCAACTTTACACATCAGTGTTCCCCTGCAGTACTCGGCTATTTTTTCAATAGCATCATCCACTCTTGTGTAGGTGAGTGAATACTCCTTTTTGTCTATGAGATTGTTAATACTGTCTATAGTGCTATCGTGTGGGACAGAAAGATCTACAATTAATCTCTTCTTGTTAGAGTATTTTCCTGTAGCAATCCCTAGTGGATTGACACGATAAACGTCGTATGGCGGAGTATCATAAGGGCCAATAAGATAACCCTTCTCAAGTTCCTGGGATAGTAAATAATCCACGGTCTCGGGGTCACAGCGTGCACTCTTATTATTTTTGCTTTCGAACGATTCACTGGGGAACTCGCGAACCCCTGTCAAAAAACCGGTCCGTAATCCTGAACAGAGTGCGCGAACAAAATCTTTATCGGGATGAAATTCAAGCTCCCTTTCGAGGGCGTCCACGTTTATTGGGGTGGATACAAACATCTCAGGCAGTCACTGATTGACTGGAGCCGGCGCAGATTGCCTGGGCCTTTGAACAGTGCACCTCGCAGCACTGTGTTCTTTTTCGCAAATGAGGCAAATGTGAGCGAAATAGCAACGTGGTCTAGGGCATCCACGCTCGCCATTGAAATTGTTACAAATCTCAAGGCCCTGATGGTTAACGCGCTTTCTGCCCTGTATATCAGTGGTGGACGATGCAGAACGTTCGTCGGATGACCGGAATCTCGCATATGTACGTTCCGTTGCGCGCATGGGGCAGAAATCGGTCAGATGAAGCACGCTGTGGCATCGACTACACGACATAGCTCGACGACCAGCTGACAATGTGGTAAATAACATCTGATCTCGTACCGACCAGTCCACTTTCTTGTTATATCTGGTAAATAGAGTAGCGGCTCTCATGGTGAAGGCTTTATGGTAGTCGTAGAATAAAGAGCCGGGAAATTGAGCTGCCATTTCAGCTATATCAGCCTGATAAAGATCCAGTTCTTCTCGCGACAGGGGATGTTCTTCACAATAAACAGTCTTGTACCGAGAGAAAGCCAACTGAAACTCTAAGAGAGTAAGAGTTTTGTTAAGTCTCGGATCATTACAGCCCTTAATTTGAATTTGATTTCCCGCTATGTCAGTGATAGTTTTGAAGTCTGAGTTGTCAAGAGCAGGGATTATAAGCGCTGCAAGGTTAACATATTTACCTTCTGTTATGCTCTTCCTCAAAGGTTCAGGAATTTCCACCACTTTGGGCAGATCATGGGAAGGAATGCCAAAACGGCCAGTTGTCCTCGCTTGTACTGGCTCGATAGCTGGAGGAAGGATGTTTGCCAAACCAACGGCAGTATTAGTAGGCTCGGTTGAGCATTGGAGAGGCTGATGTTGGTGTTGTTGTTGGTGCTGCTGCTCTTGCCTAGAAATGAATAGCTGTAGCGTGTTTTTCAGTTCGTCAAGCTCTCCACGTAGTGAACGGATTTCACTGGGGGTGTTATAGTAAGAGACATTGCCTCTTCTGTAGAGTGCAGGTCAGCATGGGAGGCGAAGTCAGTTTATTAGCTTCAGTGAGTTTTTGTAGTTCCTTCCTGCCGAAAGAACTCGGAACTTTCATTCCTCGATCACATAAGAAATGTCTCATCTGCTGGGTTGTCCAACTAGTAACGGTAGATGGCGCACGTTTGGAACTTTGAGTTTTTGAAGTTTCCAACTTTCTCTTTCGGCCCCTTTGTGAGCGTCCATTTTATTGATCCATGGCTATATCTGATGATGACGAACAATACAGTGTAAATCCAATGTTTGTATGCTTATTCGTTTGTCCGTAATAATGACGAAAGTCTTGAAGATGAGAAGGGCGATGCTACCAAAAGGATAAAAAAACACGTGTTGAGATTAACGGGGCGAGAGACTGAATGAATCTGAGCCGAGAGAAGCCGAAAAAGTTAACTGAGTTAAACAAAGGACTTGGCGGGAATCTTAACTACCAATGGACAGTTAGTGGGCGTGTTCTGTATTCTTCCAAACCAAATTTAGCCATAGTACTAAATAAACATTAAAATGAGGAAAAGAAGATTATTCATTTATTCTCGTGGTTGCCATTTTGAATTTACCTTAATGCAATATAAACTAAAAATAACCATGAAATTCCGAACTGTGGCCGTACGCAATTCGACCATAAAAACGACAAGAAAATGACCATAATAAATAAATAAATGTAGATAAACCGGCATATCGGATAGCCTTCGTGGTTGAGCGAAGAATCGTGCAAATGAGCCAAAAAAGAGCCTAAATGATAGTAGGCTGTAATGCGTGCCTGTGGTTCACACTGTCCAGGCCCGCACCAGGTTAGTTCATGCACATACTTCTCGTCCGATGCGTCAAAAAACAAAATCTTGAATCTTGTATCTGCCTCACAATGATCAGGACCCATCCACACAACACCGTACACTCCAATAACCTAAGATCATAATCATTATAATCAGTCCATTTTATTCCAAAAGAGAAATCCTCTACTTTGGAGCTTGTCAAAAATCAACAGTTAACGTGTAGAACAAAAACTGAAATCTGGAAAATGACTACCATTTCTCCGTGATATCGATAATATATCACGCTTGAAATAAATTTGTAACTCTCTTCATATAAGCTCTTGTACATTTGTTTCATGTACTGGGCATTCATTACATAGGGAGTCAATACATGATGATGTCTCTCTATGTAATTGAGCCTCGGTGCAAAGTTATTTCAAACATGATATATTATCGATATCACGGAGTAATGGCGGTCATTTTGCAGAGTTCAGTTGCTTCTATACAACGTGAAAGAGAAAATTAATATGGACCGACTTTAGTATATATATATATTTTTTTTACATATATATATATATATGTGATCATTTAGTCTATATATATATATATATATATATATATTTTACATATGTTACTGTATCACATACCACAGGTGCCAGTACAGTGTCATCCGCGGCGACAGGAGGCTTCCTTGGTGGTATAATTGTGAGCAAGCTACGGCTACAACTGAAGGGCAGTTTGAAGTTAACCCTCTTCCTACAGATTTTATCCAGCGCCATATTCTTCATGGGCATATTTCTGGTATGTCCACAGCCTTACGTTGAGGGATTACAAAAACGGTGGGTATAGCTGTTGTTTCCTTTGGATTCGATCTTTATATATGTAGTACAAATAGATATAGCGCGTTTCTGATTTTGGCTGAACTTTTATAATACAATGCTGCCAGAGGGATCCATTATCACCATACCTATTTATTTTTGTGGTGCAGCACTAGCTAGAATAATAAAAGAAAATGTAAAGATCAAGGGAATAAAGATATAGGGAATATAGAATAGAAACTATCCCAAACCGCAGTGAATACGAATATTCTTCTGTATGGATTCGAGGAATCACTCGGAGAAACTGTATTAATTCTTGGGATTTTTTTTGCACAGTTCTCGTGGTTGGCAATAAATACATCTGAAACAAGAACAGTCTGGATAGGGTGAACAAAATTCAATGGGGAAACGTTTAATCATCGGTATAAAGTGAATTGGGAACAAAGTTACTTCTCTCCGTTGGGTATAAAATTCTCTTGCAACTTAGAAAAGATGATCAAACTAAATTTCGACGATATACGGAAAGAAATATATAGGGAACTCAAACAGTGGGCTAAGCGAAGATTAACTCCCTTAGGCCGGTATCAATTGTAATAACACTAATCAGTTCAAAATTGAATCATGCCTTTGGCTATCCCATGCTGATAGCAAAATACGAGCGTAGCGTGCAAGACCTATGCCGGTACGTTTCGTAACTTGTGTCTACTCCCGTTTAACCCGGGGCTAGGGGCCGTATGAACCTATGTAATTCAAGATCCTCATAGTCTTCATATGAACCATCACAATCAAAGCGTGACTGAGATATATCATACTCTAGATAACGACTTTAAAACGTATATCGTATGGATTAAGAATATAGATCAGCGATACGGATTTGATATTTTGGAACATGATGATGTCTTGTTGGCATCATTGAAAACTGTTGACCGCTCCTGTCTTGAAGGAAATTAGCTTAGTTTTATGTATACTATGATTTATCCTTTTGATTTGGTGCTAATGTTATTATAAGAATTAGGTCTTTGGATTATGGACGAGGAAATTCTTTAATGGACGATTGTTGAATATTGAATGACGGACTAGACACTTGTATTGCATGTAGCTATTATAAAAACATTGAACACTCAGTTGTTAGAGTTCGCCTGACAGAGCAAAATGGATAACACCAAGAGAGATATGATAATCCAGGATTACGATCAAGGGAGCATTAAAATGATCAACCTAGAAAAAATCATCACTTCTTTGAAGAGTACGTGGATCCGACGATTGATCGCCAGAAAGTCCGGAAAATTGTTTGAGACTTCAATTTCTAATATCAAAGATTTGAGATCTGATGTGAAACAAAATTGTTTATGCATATATTCATCCACAGAAAATAAAACATTTTGAAGAAAATATGCGAAAACATACCTTTTTGGTACCCAACCTTTGAGAATTTTCTCACCATGATTTGCTCGCAGAAGTTTGCGATTAGGCTCAAAATTACCCCAGATATGATAGGCTATAAACGCTTATGTTTGGGCGATGTTATTAATAGGTTTGACGTCAAGGTGCACTTTTTTTCCTAAAATTAGAAGAGGAGGGATGCCGATTTGAAAGTTGAGAGTGTGGTGAGACTCGACGGGAATGGGATAGTTGAGGTTGTGCAGATGTTGGAGGATGAACAGGAAGTATTACATACTGTCAAACCTTTTGGAATAGACTTTGATGTTGATTTGCCGGCCCACATATTAGAAATCGTCACGAACGAATGTCGCAGACATCCTAAGCTGCTCCGTCTATGCCGATCGTTTCCAGCTTTACGAAAAATGTCTCAAGGGAGATTTCAGCCCGTGAATGAGGACGATATTGATGACTCCTAACTCAGCAAGCAAGCACGCATACGCTCAGCTAAATGATGTATGATATAAAAACTCTCTAAACTATCTGCAACAGCCCAGGATAAATGATACGCGCCCAATTAACGAAATACCGTCTCCCTAACTGAACATGTTGTCAGGGTAATTATGCCAAGAAATACTCTGGAGGAAGAAGAATGAGTATAACACTCCGAGCGTTGAATTTGACAAACTTCGCAACGTCTTGAAATCTAAACAAAAGGTGCTAAAACGACAGGACAAGGGCAGTAGATCAGATCTCATTTGCCCCGAAGACTTTGATATACTTCGCCGAATTGAAACACTTGAAACGAAACGCTGAACAAAATCGGCCAAAGTTGGTGGTTCTTTGATACCGTTCATGTTGGGATGCGTGGAGAAACGGAACACCAGCGTGCTCGTTGGGATGACATTTCTGTACATATGGATGCAAAGGCCTGGAATACCTACAATTTAACGAGATACCTACAAAAACTAAACCTGGTAAAAATTCGCGAAGTGTTACGGTTGTCAAAGCAAAGATGTAGACGAACTTGGAAACACCTGTCAGGTGTACTTTAACGATGTACAGATATTACGCACAGGAACGACTAGCGGGTTTTGGTAAACCTGACGATCTCTCCTTCCTAGCGGTAAATGCAAAGACTCACCTGGGAAAGGTTAAATATGGTTTCTGCGTCAGCCTGTAGGGAAAAATAAAATCGGATTCCTGATGGAGCGACTGGAAATCGTCACACAAATCATATCGCCAATTCCTTCGCTAAAAAATCTCTATGACGACGATATTCCGACAGAGCTCGGGACACAGGAACATTCAATCGATAAATAACTACTCCCATATAAGCAACGAATAACACAGACGAATTTTTCGGGTTGTGAACTCCAAGGTCAAAGAAAGTGCGCAAAGAGGGCATCGTACATGCCGGTTCTTATTAGAAATATTCATAGAATCAACTCAATTTGCTAGAAATGGTTTGATCAGATCTGTCAAAGATGGAAATTGTTCTCGATGCACAACCATTTTGCGAAGACTGTATCTCCCCACTGTTTAGGTAGAAGTTTTGCCCACATTGCCATGTTACTCACCAAATGTACATATAAGCGTTGGGTATGACGTCGGACATTACAGGATGTGTTTCTGTGTATCCTTGCATTTACCATGTTTACCACATGTTGAGGCGTTTATTCCATCAGAGGCCCTCGATGCTCATCCATTAACATCAGATGAGTTACTTATTTGAGATGCTCTGCCTTCACAACTTCTAAGCTAGCGTATCAAATTATACTAAAGCCGGTGGCAGGGGCCGTGTGGTTACTTCATTGTTTTCACATGAACAGCTGCAATAAAAGCGCGGCTGAGATACGCAGGCTACGTCAGAGAATCCACCGTATTCCCGGGTCTGAATGTGAGTTGCCGAGTGAGGTTTTCCTGTGAAGTTATATGCACGCTTTTTAGTCGCCAGCCGTTTTTTTCCATATCTTCGCATATCTCATCAATGTAGTATATTAAATTACATATTATAGATCCAGAAATGATAATGGGATCGACATCGAAACGACACAGAAAAAACCCTCAAGGAAATCCAGAAAATATTATTTATTGACAACATATATTTTCATTCAACTTGACTCGATCCAACTGAAAGTCGTCTAGATTCCAATGTACATACTGCATTCTTTTGTTTACAGCATTCAACCAGCCTCCTCAAGGCCCCTTCGCGTCACGTCAATGTGCAATATGAGTTGTGCTTGTCTTGACGATGGTTATTTTCCAGTGTGTGGATCAAATGGCGTCAACTATTATTCTCCTTGCGAGGCGGGATGTTTCTCCAAATCGCTGACAGTAAGTAGGCCAACAAATATTCGCTATTCAAAATGGATTCGGTCACACGCAGTCAACAACTTGCATATCCTCCGCCCCCACCTTTCCAGCTAGAGTTTCACCCAGTCGCTTGTATTTGTCGTCTTATTGTGAGAATCATCAGTCCAGTAAAAGTACGAAAATCAATAACGTTACCAAATTTAGTAGCAAAATGTCAATTTGAATGCATCGTTACTGAGACCAATAACAATTCTCTGACCGTGTTGGTGTTTGTTGTTGTTAATGTTTAATTACTTCCTTGTTGTTCATTTTTACGATTTTGTTAATTATAAACCAGTTTTCCATGAGCTGAATATGCAACAATTATCTAATGTTTTTGCAGACAACCTCTGTATCTTTGTTTTCACGCAACTAGACAAAAACATAAAGGTATGTCTATAATTAATAGAAACGATATGTCACCTAATTAATCTACTAAAATTAAAAGATCCACCATTCTGTGCAATGTGATGTAGCAAGGATCTGGTGTGGTTAATCAGGTTTTGCACTCGCGTACATGTACGAAAGCAATTTTGGGGTCTTAGGATTTGTTAGTAACCCCATCTTGAAGTAATAGGTGTGTGCAAAATTTTCTGCCCTTGAATATCATATGAAGCCAGTCCAGAACCAAAACCATTTTTGGCATCATCTAACTATTGAAATTATCTTAGTTCTAAATACGTGTGCTGTTTTCACTTCGAATTTTGATTTTTGAACAAATATCCTAGTTCAAGGTACTGTTAATGAAAACCTCTAAGATCCAGGGCCTGGAAAAGATTCTGGTCATTCGACAAGGTAACTCTTGAAGCGTTTCGGCACTCCAAGCCGCCCCTCATGGGAGTCAAAATCTCACTAAACCGTGCCAGTATTCTGGACCCATGGAAGCCTGTTTTACCTTGGAAATCGTGTAAGCCTACAGTGTATGCGCCACGTGAAGGGGCATCTACGCACTCATCTACTCGGCCTATTTAGGCACTTGCTTATCACAGTGCATTATAAGCTACGTGGGATGCAATAATTTTGCGATGTTATGAATTGATAATCCCTGGTAAGTAACCTTTGACCCCTGCGCACAATACCGGATATTAATAATGGTGCGCAGTGTTCAAAGGTCACTTCCGGTCACGTGACCGAAACCGGAAGTGACGTCACAAGACTGGTGGCGCCACTTGGTGTCAATATGACCGCATCGGCTCTTCAATAATAAACCAGGTCAACTTTTACAATACGTCACAGTCACGTGACCTCCGCAGCGCCCCCTATCGGAAGTACGTCAGTATGCTAGAGTTTAACCTTGATGTTAGGTCAAAACGGACCTCAGGAAGTGACGTCACAACACTGGTGGCGCCCCCTGAGGCCTAATCTCAATCGGCGGGGTTTTTCTGGACACGCTCTCTATAAAGAAATGTGGCCACATTTTATGAATGTGGCCACATTTCCCTATAGAGAATGTGGCCACATTTCAGTAGAACCATTTTCCATGATAAATAATACAACACTATCATGTAAAACATAAGAGAAAGAGGCCACAAATGTGGCCACATTTTACGATGTCTTTAAAAATGAGAAAAAAATTCATGCATTGAAAATTTCCAGTTCACGTCTCGAAACTGCGTAAATGAAATCATCAATGGTCCATGCTTGACGTTGCTGGATCGGCATCTGATGGATGGAAACGATTCACGAATAAGTAAAAAAAACTTTATTTCATAAAGAAAATTGCATTTACCGTTCTGTTTTCTCCGTTAGTTGTTGTTGACCAAGACATAAAAAATGCCCGGATATAAACCTCTTGTTTGTCAAAACTGTAACAAGCGCTTTGATTGGCTGAAATGATGGAAATGTAGGCGTGGTTTCTAGCTTCCGGTCAATCGGAGCACAGTTGATATCTGCTGGAACTGTAAACATTTGCATGCCTGCTGCGAAATGCTTGTTGTTACCGTTGCATTTCCACAACTTTTCTCCGACTTTTCATTCATTTATGATACTGTTTAATAGTAAATAGTTCCCATCCACGATTGTCAATATAACAATTGGACAAGAATGCGTCAATACCAAATACAAAGGCATCGGGAAACGCTTTTTGTCGGTATAGCCTATAGACCGCATGTGGACCGGTAAGAAAATTAGCCATCACCTTTCTGATTTTCAAATGACTTGTGTTTGGGGTTCGCTTTGGCGCACTTGTAAATCACTGGATCTACTATTCTCAGTTCTTTTTTAATGGAAATTGATTCTTCAGAAATGTGGCCACATTCTCTATAGAGAAATGTGGCCACATTTGTCAAATTTGTACATTTCTCCGTGTGTCCAGAAAACCCCCGCCGATTGGGATTAGGCCCCCCCTGATATCAATATGACTGCATCGGCTCTTTTCAATAATAAAACCAGATCAATTTTTACAATACGTCACAGTCACAATACTGGTGGCGCCCCCTGTCGAAAGTAGGGCAATAACCACCCAGATCACCTTTTCAATAATAAACCACATCAACTTTTACAATACGTCACATTTGAGCCAGATCAACTTTTAAAATACGTCACCGTCACGTGACCTTCGTAGCGCCCCCTATCGGAAGTATGTCAATATGCTAGAATTTAACCTTGATGTTAGGTCAAAAGGGACCGCAAAATGGCGCACGAGGTCAAAGGTCACTTCGGCACATGTTAACTTCGGTTACCTACGGTCCTTTGTCGATTAAACCAGACGAAGACTTAATGTAAACAGGTGGGAATACACTGAAAATTTAGGAGGTTATCAAGTAACTGACAACATGGTATGGGTTGGCCTCTGAAACAAAATTTTGAACATTACCCCCCTCTACCCCCCACTTCCTTCAACACTCCTCCGAGCTCTGTCCATAGTCTGTCAGCTTGTGTAACCCATATGCATTTTTGGGTATAGTTGCTGTAACTTCCAGGGATAATTCTTTAGACAGCAGCATATACAAAACCACTTGATACCATTTTTTTCTATCGGCTGAACTGACGCCATCTTGTTTTTCAAAATGGCCGCCATTTTCAAGCAAATTTGCCGTCTATATCGCCGGTTATTCATCTACACACAAAATATGAACGTCTATTTTGGATTCTGTGGCACACTGTTTTAGTCAGTAATCACGTAATATGATTAGATATACTAATTAAAAATTATAGCGGTCATATTGAGATTCAAAATGGCCACTGTCAAAAACATTATCTTCAGGTTGGACGCCCCACTTCTCCCTTCCCTTTGGATCTTTATGGATGCCTTTGTGCAGTTTCTGAGATCATATTGGATCATCTGGGTCAACGTAACTGTTAAGGTTTTGGCAATGCTCTTCTTCTGCTTCACACCGGCATAGTTCTGTGCAGACCAAATTTTTTGATCGACATGAAGATCTACCTGATGCGCTATTATTTGTTGAGCTTGGGTTACTCGCACCACAAGTACACCTTACTAACAACTGCTGCAGGGGCTGGTGCAACCTTGGATAATAGAGGTACAAGCCTGTTTTCTTCTATCACCCATCCAAGCTTTAGGGGATCGGAAAGTACTGGGTGGAAACAAGGTCCTGCTCCCAGACAGAAGCTTGCCAGTGAGCACGCCGGATATGTTCTACCCAAGCTCCACGTGTTGGTGATTAAGGTATCGTCGGAAGGTTCAGTTTCGCATCCAAGACCAGCTATTGAATCTACAGTCTTGGTATCTGCCTTCAGGAACGCTTCTAAGCAAGCTTTTTGGATTTTCCTCTTATCACTGTGGTATCACATCCAGTGAGGGCATGCCATTTGCATAGTGCGTTTGCTATTCGCGGTCCTATATCGTCATAAATGGGTTGGAGAAAAAGGAGCCGTCGTCGATCACCGGTGCCCATCAGCATGGCAGATTTCTGGCCAAGAAAGGGCACGCATCTCAGAGCAAGGAGCAAAACGTCTGTATCTTGGCTGTAGATATGAACAGTATATCCAGCTTTACTTGCTTCCACTGCATGCAACATCATCAACGTATCAGCCTCTTCTTGTTCGCTCACACTGGAAGTGACGCAGCCAGCGTGGTTGGACATCACATGTTTACGTGTGGCAATTCTCATGCACGCTTTAGAATGACCTATAAGTTTCTGCGCCAGGTAGAATGTCAACGAATCTTTGGTAGCCGGGCTTCCAAGAAATGATTTCGAACCTGAAATTTTCGTAGTATCTTCTACATTATAGTCCTTTGACTGCGCCCTACTGCCCCTGTGCTGAATCATCGACGGTGTAGTTGTCAACAATCACCTAAACAGAATGGTAATTACGTGATTTGACGTCTATGAACTCAACGTACGCCTAATTGCCAAGGGCGTTGCAGTTTTCAAATGAATATACAGCCATGATCTCTTGTACAACGGCCATGCCATCTATAACTAGACACAGCTGCGAATCAGTGGAATCACGGGCAACATGTCATCCATGACATCTGAGACAGGATGTCCTTGGCTATCCTCTAGATGTGACCCTGCAAAGTTCTTTAAGACAGTTATCACCGAGCTTTTGTCTGACGTTGGGTGCACAGAGCCATCCGGCCTCACAAGTGTCCAGTTTACTGTGGTGAATTCATCATTACCAATCACCTCCTCCATATCTACTTCATGGGATGAGCGTGCTACAATAAGTAGTCTAGACATTAGGCCAGAAGTTGGCCGAAGGGTTGAAACGTCAGATATTGTATGAAGTTTGACTTCCTTGGCTGTGGAATTCCACGAGAGTGGCTTACATTTTGTCATCTCGTCCCACAGATTTGTGTCCCCACATATCCTTTCATCCACAAATTTTTCCATTGCAGATTTCCCAGTACGTTCACAAGACAATATGCTTTCCTTCACAGATTTTGAAACTATCTCATTCTCGACAAGCTTGATCATCTCTGTTTCGTCACCCCTGAAATTTCACATGGTGCCAGAAGATTTTTAAAGCCTTTTCTTTGTCTGATAGTCGTTAGCTCATGGTGCACCGTTGTTTTGGTCTTTTTCAAGTCAGCCATGGCCTCAGTTTCATTAGCAATTCATGCCAATTCAGGTGCACACACGCAGAACCTTAGAAGGGTAGCGAAAGACTGGGTGATACCCCCAACAGCACCCTGACCTTTAAGATTTTTGTTCACATGTTCTTGAGCATGATCCAGGCCAATGCGAGTGAACGCTATCTGGTTGGAAGTATTGAAAGTAAATTCAGGTGACAGAAAGTCACGCCAGATTTCGTGATCAGTTGTCTGAAGCTGACACATTCTTGCAATGTACTCTGGAATATTTTGTGCATAGTCGAGCCTGTCATATGCAAAGAAATACACACTGAGTTTTTCAAGCATGTTAAGGGATGACAGATACAGGAACCAGTCACCTTGACAGTGGTACGCTGAAATTGCAACAAAGTCAAAACCTGTGTCATGTACATTCCCGCTCATTTGAAAATTGGACATTTGTTGTGCTTAGCATCAACTCTTGGGCTGTTTCTCTATATTTAGTGACTCGAGTGTGGCATGCGATTCCCGAACCCTCTGTTTTGATACACAAGCCTCTTGAAAAGCTGATTAAAAGTCACAGATCTGAACATACCTGCTTCTACCCAGGCCTCGTCAATGCCACTTCCCTCCATGGCCCTTCCCAAACATCTTAGAGCACACAATGATATGCGGAATGCACCTGAACATATAACGAACTGGTCTCTGAATCGCAGATCCAAATATTCCAACTTTTAAAGTCCTTTGTATAGATCCATGTCAAACGTGATAACAAGTTTGTTGTTGTTGCCAGATATTAACTTGTTCAGTTTGCAGAGCTGATCTAGAGTGGTAACCAGAGTAGGCCAATCGTGTGATGAAGCATTGATGATAGGCAGAGTAAATGCGTTATCAATGGTCAAAGAAGAATGATTCATGGAATGAGGTGCGGATGAAAGACTGTTGTATGCAGTACACACTGCTAACTTCTATGCCGTCTCATTTTCAGACACTAAAGAGACTACTTGGGGGTCCAATTGTCAAGAGGCTTCACCTGAAATTGATGGGCACTTGCGCTCCACAGATATAGGGCGCATATCAGATACGTCAGTAATTGGAGCCATATCTTGCCCAGTACCTGACAAGACTGTACTAACATTCGCAACAACATTCACAGCAGGAATCGTGTCTTCGTCAGAGATAACTGTTTGATGTGCTACGACGAACGATTCTGAAACAAATGCTTGGGAACAACGATTGAAATACCTTGACATCATCCAACAAAAATCACGCTTCATCGCTCCATCAAAATGTTAAACATAAGTACCCACTTTGTACGATGTGTAGTGCGGACTGAACCGGGGTTTTGGACTGCCTTCTACGTCACATTTCAGAAGCTCAACGCATGTGCTGGGAACACCCACAAGCCCACCAGCAGAAACTTCGTATAGATCAAGTGGCTCTCCCAAGGTTTCCCCAACACATACTGGTTGATATACACTGGCTGCCATTGCATGGAAACTCGCCTTTCCGTCAAATGTGTCAACTATCTTGTCAACATTTCTGCAGAAGCACGAATCGCTCGACCTTGCACAATACCACATGGACCAAACACGCTGTGTTTATTGATGTTCTGTAGCACGGCATTGGCTAACCTGACAAGCGCCATCTACATGAAATTAATTACTCGGATATTCCTCCATATTTTTATATCAGTGCCATCTATATTTTATAGCTAGTGTGATCAGATTATCCATGCAGGAACCAACAGGAAACGATCACGAATTGATTTTGATTTTGCACATGTATCCCAGATCTCTCAAACAGATATGATGGTATGCATTTCACTTGCGCCATATACCGTTTATATATCATACACTCGAACTTAGCTCAAATTCGGATCTGATTCGATGTAATATATCAAACATCATATAAATAGACCCAGCATGCATTAAAACATATATCTAGACACTAAAATCGAGAGCCTGTCTGACCATGGAGCAGAAATATTTTAAAAAACGTGTTCCAGATGGCGGCCATTTTGAAATCCAATATGGCCGCCATAATGGTGAAGAAAAAAAATGGTATCAAGTGATTTTGAATTCTCTGATACTTGAAGAACATTCCCTGAAAGTTACAGCGACTATACCCGAAAATGCATATGGGCACAATTTTAGCTACACAAGAGCATGGACTACCACCCGAAAATTGGAATGAACTGTTTTTTTATTTTTATTTATTTTTTATTCTAAATTGACAATCAATTTGATGTATCGATTCAACGTTTGACTTTGAGAGCTTACAACAAATAAACTTTCGCAGCTAAATGTTCTTACCTTCGAGTTGTGTATGTTGTTTTTTTTTTGTCACTGGGGTAGCTGATCTGATGCGCCATGGCAACGGGATAAGAATTTCGTTCGGTAAATGGTCGCACAACCACATGTATGTCAATGTTCGCCAATCGAAAACTGGACATTTCATGGACTTCGTGAATGGGCCACAATCAGTTGTAGAAATCTCGTTTGCAGCTCACTCCACACTTGACAGAATGTCAGTGAACTAACTGACCAACAAACTCTCACTAAAACAACAGCTGGGAGTTAAAGTCAACGTTTTGGTTGTAAAAACAGAAGCAAGCTACAGCGGCAGTTTGAGCGCACCGGGGTTTGTAGTTGGTCGGTTATTAATTATGATAATAATATTTATATATACTCTCCTCCTACTCTATTTAGTAGGAGGAGAGTATATATAAATATTAATATCATAATTAATAACCGACCAACTACAAACCCCTGTGTCTGAGCGGCAGGCGCACGGAACAGCCTCCGGAGAAAACATGCAAAGTCAGCGCTTTGATAAACCACAGTTTTGACGTCTACACAAAGTACAGTTTTACTATTCCTTTGGCAGACTTTAATACATTCGTGGCGCCTATTTGGCATCGACAGATGCTCCATTACAACGTTTATTATAGCCGTTATTATTATCGTTATATTATGTTTGAAAAAAATCTTCGGTCGTCTGCGTTCTTTGTGCTGCACGCAAACTGTCGAGTTTCGCCGAACCAGCTTGAGCGTGGGAAAAATATCACATTTTCATTCATAAAGGGATGACGTCATCACTCGTCAACATACGGAGCCAATCTACAATTCTGCGCCAAAGAGTACCAACCCGTTTTTTGGTTTTTTTTTGTCGACTCTTTCTTAAAATTTTTAAAAATAATTACTATTATTGCATTGTTACAGTTATTGCATTTGCAATACTTAATCCTGGTTTTGTATCCACTAGTTTAATGCAGAATGTAGCAATGACATTTAATAACACATTTCACACCTGAAATATACTTGTGTGCTCTCCATGTGAAGTTTATATTACATGTACTGTCCACAATATAATCATGTGTTTATATTATGTGTCTTTTTAACAGGGTGGCTATGGCGACTGCGCATGTGTCTTCAACTCCACTGACAACGATCCGATTTCCGTTTCGTCTGCTGTTCCTGGGCTATGTGATTCTGAATGCTCCTTTCTAATTCCCTACGTGGTTATCGGTTTTCTGTCCAAGTTCTTCGATGGACTTTCCATGATTCCAGGAAACATTATTTTCCTAAGGTAACTATTCATTCATTCTGATCCAAATTCTGGTACGATTGAACTAAGACCAATATATAGGACTGAGATGCGACATTCAGACCATACATATATTCTATACCCTCGTGTTCTCGGCCAATCAAATTGCGGCTTCAAGAGAGATAAATGGCCAGGGAAATTTTCGAACGTAAACGCCATTTTGAAATCGACGTTTTGACCAAATTAATCGATTGGAAATGCCTTCAGCGGGTTAGGGCGATTCCTCTCCCAAAAATGGAGATAAAAAGGTCGTTTTTGTTCAGTAAATCAGTTCACATGATGAATTCAGCAAAATCCTTTTGAGGCGCACACAGACATATGTATCCCCATCCAATGGCAGTAAAGAAATAAATGTTCATCTATCTAATTTGCATAATGATAGGGCAAATATATGTCACGCTGTTGAAACAATATTGACTGGTTCTTCACATGGCAAACGAATTTTAGGACATGGAGAGCGGGATGACCATAACCAGTTCAGGTTTTGCTGACATTTGGCTAATCCCCAAATCGAAGGAAAGATTAGCTCGTCTCGATTGTTCGGCGTCTGTTTGACCATACAGATATAATTTTCATAATTTAAAATTTAGGGGCGCAGACAAGGTACGACTGTTAACGGAGCACCATCCAGCTATTCAGCCTGACTTTTAGTTATATATATTTATTCCTCCATTCTCTGTGGTTGTTATCACCGATATAAATTTATAGCAGCCGGCGTATCAACCATTTGAGGTAGTGTATCTAGTTTGATGCATTCGAAAACTATCCATATTGTAGATTTCTGTTATTAGCTCTGTGTGTTAGTGTTGTTTTCTCCTGCAACAGCCAAAAGAACATGTCGCATAACAGTTCTGCAATAGTTTTTCCAACCCATACGAATTTCTACTGCGAGCAGCAGGAAATGTTGGGCCATCTCTGTCTTGGTTAACATTGGGAGAGGACACAGATTAACACGTGCCTAATAGGACGGTCCTTGTATGGTATTGAATAAGACCATAATGGGCGATATTTTACGAAACTTGATCAGGAGAAATTTAATCTGATTTAAATCCCAAAGTTACGAAAGTTAACGGCACCCTCGGCTACACTAGCCCTACGGAATTAGACACGAGCTACCAAACGTAGCAAAGCCAGCAGCTTTTCTGCGCGCGAGGACAATATTTTAAAGTCTTTGAGACTGTAAGAGTGACTCGGGGGTTTAAATGGGTCGTGAGTTCGACCTTATGTATTCTATTAAAAAAACGGCATCATATACAGATCGATTTATGGTAGCCATTAATCTGTCAAAGCTTTCTCGTGAGGTAAGCATGTTTTTAAAAACAGCTGAACACTGTTAGTATATAATGTAATTGCAGATCTGTAGAGGAGAAAGACAGGTCCTTTGCGTTGGGCTTTTTCAGTTTTGTGGTGTCTTTGCTGGGTAAGTTCAATATTTCTTTAATATTCCTCCACCAGATATAGCACAAGTATGAGGAAAGTAATTTCCCTACCAGGCTCCTCCTACCAACTTTCTGTGTTATCTCCGGAACGACAAGAAATTGAGAGCTTACACTCCATGACTTTATAATTTATATTGAGATCATTTTGCGCCTATTTCCATAATTCAAGATGGCGGCCACGTGAGGTAGCAGAAAAATGATGTTTTCGTCATTTTTCTTCAAATTGTCTGCTTTTCCCCGATGAAAAGTGAGCAAAAACTATTTTATTTTACATCACAGTAATATTTACTGATTTATCACGCAGTTTTTTGCGGAGATATTACATAAATGAAAAATTCGAAAAATCTGACCGAAAGATCGACCAAAAATATAGGTTTTGAAAATGACGTCACTGTGACGTCATCAAAGCGACCATCTTGGATTTTTTTTTCTTTTCTTGTGGAGCTTGACCCAAGGGTATAGCGTTGTAAGTTTCAGCCCGAGGGATAAGAAAATAATTAGAGGAGACTAAAATCGCCCCTCTGCAGCTCAGTCCAGATAGGGTTAATTGACATTGAAAAGTCCTAAAAGATTGTCAAGTCGGAAGACACCGGTCTGTGTCAACTTGAAATGGTATACAAACGCCTGTTCTCGATTATTTTATATCTCTTCAGTGTGCCTATTATTTTATTATGTGTTGTAATCTTGTTGATATTTAATTTTCTCAAATATATTAGTAGTTGTGAAACACTGATTTTACCGTTGTATACTACTAGTTATTCCGCTTTTCCCTCGGGTGTATGGTAAGTTACGACCTCCCTGAAATTCACACATCCTGTGGCGTCAACCGAAGCGTGTATGCGTTTCAGGGAGAGTCGTAACTTTACATTCACCCGGGCAAACGCCTGAATAACGAATTTATTATCCCTCAAGTCTTTTTATCTTACAGCAAATCAACATCCATTCATTTCGATCGGTTTTCTTTACGACCCGAGCTTTTAATCAATCACAATCCCGATAACGAATACAAATTTGGTTGTGGTTGGGTATTGCATACTACATTGTATTAAAAACTGTACTGTATTGTACTCATCATAAACCGGGTTCCATGTGTTAACTTCCGGCTATATTGGTGTATTCATATTTTCAGGATGGTTCCTCGGTCCGATCATCTTTGGCTCCGTCATCGACACAACTTGCCTACTCTGGCACACTTCTGGGACTTTAGAAGGCGCATGCGCAGTGTACGACATCACGGATCTCAGGCTGAAGATTCATGGCTTGGATGCCATAGGCAGTCTCATATATATTTTGATCCTGGTAGCCGCATTGATTTATGCAGTTTTCGGAAAAAGTAACAAGCTGCATATCGCAAAATCTGAGAAAACCGAGACTTCAACTTTGTGAGTTGTTGATATCGTGTGGCTGACTTTCGGAATAGACAAAGGAAATTCATTGTAACACGGTCGTTGCCGAATATGGGAGACTAGGATATACATGTAGGCTACGATCGTTCCTCATTTTCCTACAACATGTATCAGGGTACTGAGTGAAAGTTTAATAACCCACCTACTTAGACAAACACGGAATTCATACAAATTTTGTAAATTTTCTGTATTCCAAGACCAAGTAAATGTTTTCGTTCATAACCGATCATATAGTGATCCGTATTATCGTATCCCATGCCTGCTGTAGTACTTAGTCTACCACATAGACGACAGCCAGTACTCCAATGTCCATTGTACATGTAGTTGGTGAGGTAGTCCAGCCAATGAGGTGTTCTCAGTTTTGCACACTCGCTGATAACTTTTTTTGTGATTGAGTCAACAACAAACTACAGAAACCTTACATGTATCTGCATGTATGAGTGTACTACACATTTACCGTACATGTGCACTGTGCATACTGCGCATGTGCGACATGTACTGTGCCATTCGCGACCGCTCGGCCGATTCGGTCGGAGTCCTCGCGCGGAGTTTCCGTCTGACCTCGCGTATTAGTGGTGTAGGGCTTTAACAGCTGTCAGCTGTAAACCGTGATCCGACGGACGTGAGGCACACCACATACTGTAAGATGTATTTCCGCTGACATACTCCTCGTTGTATTCTCCCTTATCAGGAGATAAAATATATATCTATATGAATTGAATATTCCCTTGAGTCTACCTCCGACGGGTCTCGTCTACTCTGAGATGTTTCTCCTGGCTTTTCATCTCAAGCCGATCTCCATGACATCGTCCTACGGCTGACATGCGCTGCTCGGAGTTTCAGCGTAATACTGTGCCTGCAAAGAGTTCAAACATCGATGCCAATATGGATTCCTACCAGTGATGGGCGAAATCTGAAAAGCCTACATATACTACAAGCCTGTGCCGTGTGATTTTGCACATGCCCCAATCACAGTATACCGGTGAATGGTTCTCTCGCTCTGTTTGTGGTCATTTATTGATTTGATCTATTCAATGGGCGTTGTCAATTTCGCTATATCGATTAGGCTGTAGCATTCGAGGCATCTCGTGTTCGCAATTAAATAGATGTCGTCTTACATGACGGACCTGATTTTTTTTTGTGGAAACCTTATATCTCTTGAACCGCAATAGGTATGGACTTCTAATTTGTTGCCTGTTACTTCCAGTGGTACGTCCTTTCGTTGACAATGATCCCGTACCGAGGATAGTAATTGTGGAGAACTTGAAAAGTTACGAGACAACCGTTAGTTTAAAATAATACAGCGTAGACAGACGCTCGGCGAGACTCGTATTCCAAAACAAACAAGGGGAATAATTATTGCTCCACCGGAACTACGCGCGTCTGTTCTTCTGTCGGCGAGCGTACGAATATAGCTATTTTTCAAGCTGTGCCTAAAACGAGGGAAAACTTGCTGTCGCCGTTTATGTGGAATGTTCCGAGATAAAATACGAATGGATTGCACAAAGAAGGTGACCCTAACCTGACACGTTGTTGGCGCATTCCTACAGGCGCAGGTTTCCACGAACCTAGTTTTTTTTCTGCATGAGAGAATGACTGAAACTTCCGCGTCACTCCGTTTATTGAACGCGATATGAAGTAGTTCGACCTAGTTTGGAATAATTTCTCTGAATTAATCTCACGACGAGTCGTTACTGGGGGCAGATATTGAAGAATATGTCGGTTTCGTTTTCTGGACAACACTTCTGATATCTTGGGAGATTTTCTTCGAAAGATTGTGTTTTGTATGTAAACTGGTCAATATGGCACAAGTCGTAGTCACGGAATATGCTGACTTCAGCTTCGGCTCTGATAGCCAATGAAATACACCGAATTGACGAACTGACGTCATGTTTTAAGATCGGCTGAATTAACCGCACTGCCAAAATTATAGTACAGTCCCGGAAAGAGAGTTTGAGAGAGGAGAGAGAAGGAGGCAGTTCAGTTTTCAGTCCATGAGTTTGGAGAGTTTTGACACTGTGACCCGCAAGTGCGAGCGTGGTATTCCGACAGCTCGAAGTATGTAAAACTTTTTATACCCGTCACATGATTAATTACTTGTTTCCCGGCGCACACTTGTTAATCTTGTCAAGTAAATGAATGTTGCAAGTGTTCGCGCCACTGCATGATTGGAGCAGATAGCCTGCTGAATGCCACTATTTTGTGCGCTATTAGTTCGAAAACATTTCTTGCAAGGAAAACTTGATTTATTTCATGAAGCGAAAGCATCCTTTTAGCTCCAATTTTCAAATTGACTGATCTTATCGTCCAGGATCATTTGCCATCTAGCAAACATAATCTTCTATATTCTGACCATATCCATAATCATGATCAGGTCAGGGTAAGGACTAACTGGGATATATATCCCAACTGATATAAAATATCTCACATTGGATATTATTTTTATACTTCCATGATTGCAAGCTGACATATTTTGTCCGTTATCCTGTTCGTATAAAAACATACATCAGTTGTGAGTGATGGGAAATATACTGCAAACAACAACACGAAAAAATAATGCACGTAATTATAATAACATAAAATAATTTTGGCGAGGAAAAGTCAGCAAAATTATACAATCGGATTGTCAGTTTGTGAAGTAGATTATATATTAATAATAATAACAAATAACAATTTGTTCCCTGTTTTTTAGCAGCCTTGGATGCTTTCATTCCATTCTCAGTATACAGATGGTTGTGCTCTGGTATCTGAAAGATCCAATAAGAAATATTTTTGCAAAAGTTCACTCTGGGAGCTCTATATAGTCCAACCCACAAATTACTTCAAATTAAAGGGGAAAAACCAATCTACTAGGGTTATTATCAGGAGATATTAAGAGAAGAAAACCACAAACCCTAGTGTATTACTACAAACTGTTGTCAGTTAGAATTTAGTATAAAACGATTGAGGGATTTTATACAAATGAGCTTTGGTGATGTCGCAAAGAGAAATCAAGTTAATGACCTGAATTTAGACTGAATTATTTCCAGAGCTATCAAACTAATCTCTGTTAAATTCATTTTTTAGCATTATGCACCATATAAATGTTTGCTTTTGAAGAAATTTCTATTATTTACTGAATCAAGATTACGTAAGCAGCAGGTTGCATGTACTTCTATTATTTTGAATCTTCTTGGGGTTAGTGAATCTTAACCAATAAATATGATTAAAAAAAAAAAAAAAATCTGTAGGGTTTATTTCAGAGAAAAGGAAAAACTGTTAAAGTATCTGAAATACAACCCTTTTTGATCATATTTTATAGGGAACTATTGTCACCAGATTACCAGTAACAATACAATCCAATTATTGCGAAAATGATTCATAGCCAGTCTAGAGCACATATATTTGTGTATTTATTTAACTTAGGCCTTTTGTTTTTTATTTGTTGGTTCACGGATTTGAGTGATGAAAAAACCAGGTCGACAGGAGGGGAAAAAAAAACCAAAAAAAAACCACTGTCACACACACACAAAATTACTCATAGTGTAATAACTTCGATACAGCCGAATACAGTTGTAACACTATGGGTGTACATGTATAATAGCATGTAGAAGCCACAGAAAAAAAATATATGCACTTTGTGGTATGTTCAATGAAAGGACATTGATGTCTTCAAAGTGGTTTGACAAGACAAGACTCCTCTGGTTTTGCTGTCTTTTTTCAACATCCTCTCAAAAGAAAACTTTTGATGACCAGAGTTTGTGAAGTTGTATTTAGTACTGACCACAGTTTCTGAACTTGTAAATAATTATTGGTCCAAGGGTCATAATTGGGGGCATGTTGTTGTATCTGCAAGATATCTGTATTTACTGATAGTTAAAAAGTACTCAGTACTTTTCCTATTGACTAATTGTACAAAAGTTTCGAACATTTTATTTATAAAAATGGACGTCCTTTCGGCTGTGAAAAATACATAAAAGATTCGGCATCAACAACATGCTACCACCCATGGCCCTTAAATCACGAAATATAGGCCCCCTATAATATTGGGGTTACGAAAAGCGAATGTATGAAGATCGTGACCTTTCATTCGGGAGGGCATCTCTTCTCTTTGCCATATCCATCATAATGGAACAGCTCCCCTGGGTCTGGCGTCCTTGTCAGATAGGATAACTTGAAGGAATTTACTCCGGAACGAGTGCAACACTGACATCGGGGTAGACAAGTCACATTCAGAGACGGCACCATCTTCATGTTTTGACGACTTCACGGAGGAAAGCGTGTCAGCCGACGTAATACATTTGCAGACGATGTCCCCGACCGTATCGCTGCCGCTCGTTACATTGCTGATGTCCCCAACCGTATCGCTGCCGCTCGTTACATTGCTGAAAAGATCTAGTCTTGACATCCGCCCCTTTCTTTACGACGACACAGATGTAAAAACTGCCCGCCATCCCGCCATTTTGTGACAGCGCGCCACAACAACTTTGCAGAATTATCTCCCTTGAAAGGTCCAAAATGGATGCGCGATGTCTACAGATACCTCGTGTCTAAAGTTTCACTCTTCGACAGTCACTGACAGTATATATTTTTGTATACCTCAGCCTTTCCACTGAGTCCTCCTGTCGAGAATTGTGATTTTTTTTATCAGAGGATATAAAAATAAGGTCAGTAGCAAATTTGTACGTCGGCGAAAATAAAAAAGGACAAAATCGTGATTTTTTTTTTTTTCCACTTTTCGGAAAAAGTGAGTCGGCGGATCCGTGAACCAACAAATAAAAAACGAAAGGCCTTATGAACGAATATGCTTTCGAATATATGGTTCATCTGGTGCATGTATTCCATCAAACATATTATAAAAGGATATGCTTAAAAGTACTTTTCTTCCAGTAATCTACCATATACAAATATGCTTTAGAGTACCACTCGATACTCCAGAATTTCACATTAAAGTACCACTCGATCCTCCAGTATTTCACATTAAAGTACCACTCGATCCTCCAGTATTTCACATTAAAGTACCACTCGATCCTCCAGTATTTCACATATATGTGGAAGGATATGGCTAAAAGTACTCTGCTTCCAGAAAGTTACCAGTATACAACTGTATTCTTAAGAGTACTGTTGTTCCAGTAATTTATCATACAGTTTAAAATGCTACAAAACACTTTTCTCCGGTGCATTTATTTCACATACATTTAATAAATACAAAACAGCTTTAGAGTATTATACAAAGCATGTACATGTACTCCTCCTTCAGTATAATCTTATAGACATCATAATATGGAACTCTAGTCCCAAAAGCTGGCATGTTTTTCTTTTTTTTCCTGCTCAGGGTGGGAAATTGAGAAAAATAATTTGATCGTCAATTATCATTGAGAGCATTGAACTTGATCAGATAAACACTGTGCCATTTTGATCAGTTAATATCCACATTTGATGCACAATTGTTGATCACTGACCCTTATTTACATCTTGCCACCCGTGAGGTCCCGGTGTTAAAAGAACAGGACCCTACACGTGTGGTTTCCGAGTGGGAAAAGGAATAGGAACCAAAAATCGTGATATGACTGAAATAATGTTGAAAGCGACATTAAATCAGATTCACTCACTCACTCATACATTGTAAGTACTTCACAATAATATGCTTTAGAGCTATTTTACTTCCAGTATTTTCCCATAAAAATGAAATACATGATGTACAGCTACAGGCCAGAATATTTCATGGAACTGACAGTTCAGGGTTCTGTGGTTCCGTGTGAACTAAGTTATGGAAGTTCGACCCACTCATTGTTTCTCATTGATAGGCAGGACTGTATATGTTACTAAGAGGGAGAAGTTTTGTATATACATGTACCGGATATATATTATTATTATATTTTATTATTTCAGTGATTTTGGAGAGTGATCACATTTATTAGAACCAAATTCGGGGGTGATTGAATTTTGACAGGGGAATTGAATTATAAGAAGGGTTATTATCATATATCTTCATTCATCTCCACATTGTACAGTCTCTCACTCCTGAACATTCTACAGGCTTATCCATGCTTGCCGACCACCGCCCAGCCTAGCACCCCCACGTGAGAATGGGTTGACCCGTAGGAGCCAGAGAGTCTGTGTCTACATCTCAGTACTGATATACAGCCCAGCCAGCTCCACACCAATCAGACAGTTACAGCCTAGCTCTTCTGCATTCAGCCTAGGGCTATTTGTTCTTTCTCTGGCTGTCAATGACATATTAGGCTAATGCACTTCAGTCCATAACACAGGCTCTATACTGGCCTGTATGGCAGCCCAGCCCCTTAGGGACGTTCTCTTCCAACCACAGGTTATTGTATTGTATTGTTCCGGTCAGGAATTGTAAGGTTAAATCATATGCATATTGATATAAGCTAAACAGTAATTTCTTCAAAGAAGGAGCAGCAAATGGAGGTTGTAATATTTTGAGATTAATAAAGAGAACATGGAAAGCCTGCTTGATCAATTCTCACTGATAAAATTTCACATTTTCAATTTTCAACCTTCATCCATCCTCCCCCACCTCCATGCACATTCCTTCCTACCCAGCAGGAACTGATGATACTTGTTTGCTAATCTCATTTTGATCTTTAGTTCATCGCCGTGTGGAGCTGCACACGGAGGCTCACGATTTGGGTTGTTCTTACCATGCATTTTCTGATAAATGTATCAGTGGAAATTGTCCGGTCGCTGAACGGCCAACATCTGGCCCGCCGCCTTTTGTACCAGTCGCCGCTGAAAATTTCAAACAGCTCCGCCATGTTTGTTTCCACGCCGGAGTGTCAACTGCGCAAACGGTGGCGTGTATGGTGTTTATTGCGGTCACCGTTTGCGCAGTTGACACTCCGGCGTGGAAACAAACATGGCGGAGCTGTTTGAAATTTTCAGCGGCGACTGGTACAAAAGGCGGCGAAACCCACTCCAAAAGACAACAGATGTTGGCCGTTCGGACGATTTGGACTAGTTCATGATACGTTTTATCGGAAAATGAATGGTAAGGAGCAACTAAATCATTGTTTATACGATTCGGGCTTCTACACGACGATGATGGCTAGGATGTACGTGGGACCTAATGACAGTATCATTAGGTCCCTGCTGGGGCTAACCCCTCTCATCCTTAGCTAAGGAAGAAACTCAAACTACTGATGTGAGTTAATGTCTGACAAGATCAAACAATACAGACAAATAGAGAAACAATACAACTATCAGATAGACAGAGGATTACGACAAGAGGAAAAAACAAAGGATTACCAACAGACAAAAAAATGAAGCACAGAGTAATTAAATTAATGCATATATAAGAAAAGCTAAATTCCTTGTCTTGTGTGACTTTGGAAAAGGCGCTGGCGCTTGGAGGTTAATTCGAAACAATGGGAATGGCATATTAGGAATAGAACAGAGAGGGGGTAAAAGATATGGCAGGTCATTGACTATAATATTCAAGCAATTCTCTATATTGACAATACACATGTAAGAAGTCATCAGTGGAGATTTTTTATCTTCAGCTAATGCTCTGTCTCTCCCAGTTTTTGCCTTTTATCTCTTGACTTGTCATGGTAAGATAATTAATGAGCCTAGCTAAACCTCTCTGCAGACAGTCAGTCCATGTACAAATGTACAGGAGAACTGTCTCATCACTACATGTATGTCTCATAGGCTTATCATGCTTTCATATAGACCTGATTATTTTCTCATACAGAGCGGGATTAAATTATTCCCGCGCGACAATAGAATAGAAAGATTTACAGTAAAGACGTAACTGTTTGAAATCACTATTGAAATATACGGTAATTTCTCTAATAATTCAATCACAGGAAGTGAAATTTTCTACCGTAAAATCAGGAGTGATCAAATTTGTTAGAACACGCTGATATAATCCATTATTCTTCATTATTTCACAATGATTTTCATTCTCACCAGCCAAGTCAACTACATCGCAAAGCTCTCTACGCTGCCTTGACATTCTTGGCTGGTGGCAGAGGAATACACACGTAAGGCGATTCGTTATCGTTCAACCTTGCAGCGCATCCCAAACTCTGATTCAATTGATCAGAAACACCGCACATTCGACACAGCTCGTTCTTAGTGGGGGGCGCCATCTTGGGAAACCAACTGCATGTAACGCGCATTCTGATTGGATGCAGCAAGCCGTCTCTGCATCCCACTCATCAATGAAGATTCACGTTCCAACTTTAAGAGAAGTATGCCAAGGCGATGTACAGAGCAACGTGATGTACGTCGATTTGGCTAGCGAAGATGAATGATTTTAGTGGTGATCTAATTTACTAGAACAGCTGACTGAATGATGTCCCCAAACTTGGGGTGATTGAATTTTAATTGGGGTTTAAATTATTAGAGGGATTGCTGCAGTGTATACTCCACAATGTTTCAGTTTGTAACACTGCCTAAGTTCTTGTTGTGACTGTTCATGCATTTACCATGCATAGTGACTTACATGTAGTCGTCCTGTTCAAATGTATGTCCGTATCAGCTTGTGCACATTTTATATGATGCATCTCTCTGAGTGAGTGAGTGAATGAGTGAATATAATTTAACGTCGCTTTCAACTATATTTCAGTCATATCACGTCATTGGGTGCTAATATTCCTTTTCACACTCGGGAACCACACGATCAATCTACAATCTACATTTTAATAGCATTATTATATTCATCCAAGATGTTGTTAGGCATGAAGAAGTCTGCCAAGTTAGCTTTTAAGATGATTAAGAATGATCAAGTTAATTGATGATGGAGTTGTATAACCAATTACATCTGGTAGTAGACAGGTATGTCTATATGATTGTAGTACAGGCTGTATGTACATCTACATACATATATATATACCACAGTACTTGTATGAGTGTTTGTGATAGCGCAGATGAAGGTATGAAGGTAATAAGTTTGGGAGTGGAGAAAACCTACAGAAATACCCAGCTAATGGAAGTATAATCCAAACAAGACTGTTGTTTACATATTATAGGGAAGTTTGGTAAATGGTGGCCAGATAGTGCTCCCATTTAGACGTCAGACACTGTCTACAACTCTCTCTCTCTCTCTCTCTCTCTTAATTTGTTTGATCAGGTTGCTGCTGCACCACCACCATACTAGAATGAAACCTGTAAATACCGACCACGTTCAGGACCAGATGATAATGTCAGTTTTCACAGTGTTCTGGTTTATCAAGGTTATAAATACTTTAAATTCAAGTATTGGGACCATGGATAATGTCGATATTTAGAGGTTGGTCGGTTCACCCAGGTGTCTGTATTGGGACCATGAATGATGTCAATATTTAGAGGTTGGTCTGTTCACCCAGGTGTCTGTATTGGGACCATGGATAATGTCAGTATTTAGAGGTTGGTCGGTTCACCCAGGTGTCTGTATTGGGACCATGAATAATGTCAATATTTAGAGGTTGGTCTGTTCACCCAGGTGTCTGTATTGGGACCATGAATAATGTCAATATTTAGAGGTTGGTCAGTTTACCCAGGTGTCTGTATTGGGACCATGAATAATGTCAATATTTAGAGGTTGGTCTGTTCACCCAGGTGTCAGTATTGGGACCATGAATAATGTCAGTATTTAGAGGTTGGTCTGTTCACCCAGGTGTCTGTATTGGGACCATGAATAATGTCAATATTTAGAGGTTGGTCTGTTCACCCAGGTGTCTGTATTGGGACCATGAATAATGTCAATATTTAGAGGTTGGTCTGTTCACCCAGGTGTCAGTATTGGGACCATGAATAATGTCAGTATTTAGAGGTTGGTCTGTTCACCCAGGTATCTGTATTGGGACCATGAATAATGTCAATATTTAGAGGTTGGTCTGTTCACCCAGGTGTCTGTATTGGGACCATGAATAATGTCAATATTTAGAGGTTGGTCTGTTCACCCAGGTGTCTGTATTGGGACCATGGATAATGTCAGTATTTAGAGGTTAATCGGTTCACCCAGGTGTCAGTATTGGGACCCTGGATAATGTCAATATTTAGAGGTTGGTCTGTTCACCCAGGTGTCTGTATTGGGACCATGAATAATGTCTGTATTTAGAGGTTGGTCGGTTCACCCAGGTGTCAGTATTGGGACCCTGGATAATGTCAATATTTATAGGTTGGTCTGTTCACCCAGGTGTCTGTATTGGGACCATGAATAATGTCAATATTTAGAGGTTTGGTCGGTTCACCCAGGTGTCTGTATTGGGACCCTGGATAATGTCTGTATTTAGAGGTTGGTCAGTTTACCCAGGTGTCTGTATTGGGACCATGAATAATGTCCGTATTTAGAGGTTGGTCAGTTTACCCAGGTGACTGTATTGGGACCATGAATAATGTCTGTATTTAGAGGTTGGTCGGTTTACCCAGGTGTCTGTATTGGGACCCTGGATAATGTCAGTATTTAGAGGTTGGTCGGTTCACCCAGGTGTCAGTATTGGGACCCTGGATAATGTCTGTATTTAGAGGTTGGTCGGTTCACCCAGGTGTCAGTATTGGGACCATGGATAATGTCAGTATTTAGAGGTTGGTCAGTTTACCCAGGTGTCTGTATTGGGACCATGGATAATGTCAGTATTTAGAGGTTGGTCAGTTTACCCAGGTGTCAGTATTGGGACCATGGATAATGTCAGTATTTAGAGGTTGGTCAGTTTACCCAGGTGTCTGTATTGGGACCCTGGATAATGTCTGTATTTAGAGGTTGGTCAGTTTACCCAGGTGTCAGTATTGGGACCATGGATAATGTCAGTATTTAGAGGTTGGTCAGTTTACCCAGGTGTCAGTATTGGGACCATGGATAATGTCAGTATTTAGAGGTTGGTCAGTTTACCCAGGTGTCTGTATTGGGACCATGAATAATGTCAGTATTTAGAGGTTGGTCAGTTTACCCAGGTGTCAGTATTGGGACCATGGATAAGGTCAGTATTTAGAGGTTGGTCAGTTTACCCAGGTGTCTGTATTGGGACCATGGATAATGTCAGTATTTAGAGGTTGGTCAGTTTACCCAGGTGTCTGTATTGGGACCATGAATAATGTCAGTATTTAGAGGTTGGTCAGTTTACCCAGGTGTCAGTATTGGGACCATGGATAATGTCAGTATTTAGAGGTTGGTCAGTCTACCCAGGTGTCAGTATTGGGACCATGGATAATGTCAGTATTTAGAGGTTGGTCAGTTTACTCAGGTGTCAGTATTGGGACCATGGATAATGTCTGTATTTAGAGGTTGTGTCAGTTTACCCAGGTGTCAGTATTGGGACCATGGATAATGTCAGTATTTAGAGGTTGGTCAGTTCACCCAGGTGTCAGTATTCACAGGTTTCACTGTAGTCTGTAATTTATGCAAGTGCACACAGCCAGATCACCTCTCTAAAGTGCTAATGGATGATGTACATAGTGTCTGACCACTACCCTTGCCTCACCTCCCCCCTCACCCACCATCACCCACCAGCCACCCATCTGTCCACACTCCCAAACAACAAATCACAACTTTTATATCTACATGTATATACCATGTCTCAGTATGCAAAAATTTAATTTCAGTTTAACCTGTAAATACCAACACCTGTGTAAACCAGCCAACCTCTAAATGCCAACATTATCTCGGGTACCAATACTTAAATTTAAGGAATGTTGAACCTTTATAAACCAAAACTGATGGTATAATCTGGTCCCAAGCAGGGTCAGTTTATACAGGTTTCATTGTTATTACATATATATCTATGCAATCAATCAAATCAGCCAGATGTGAAAATCTAGGTGTTAATTTATATTTTTTTAACACTATACTGAACGTGCACAATGTATTAGTGTACTAAAACAGCCAGCACCTCGCTGCATTGATCATTTTTATACTGAGCGAGTTAAAAACTCAATTTCATTTAATAGGCTTTAGTTATATGATATAACTATGTACCAGTAACTGATTGAAATCGCCCATCGAGACGTGTGCAGACATCCCCCAGGCTTGGAGCGACGTCAAAATGCTCCACACAGGAAAATGGGGAGACAATGCGATAAATTGTTCCGATCCAACAACATTACAGAGCTGAATGTGCCAGACTTTGTTCAGCTTTCCCCGGTCTGTCTACATTTGGTACAACGTGCCGTGAGGGGCAAAGACGGAAGAGACGGGAGAGACGGGAGAGACAGAAGTCTTAATTTTGATACAGTTCATTCCCTCTCCACATCATATCTGTGAGTTGTGAAAGGTTATCTATGGGTTCTACATGAGACAGTTCTGGCATGGTCTAAGTGTAAGCAATCGTGAAGGCAGCCACGATGGCTAGCCCAGCCTACACAAACCCCTACTCGTCGGCACAGGCAAATTTGAGCAACGGAGTCTGGAGTCTTGCAAGAAAGATGTTACCCGCTATTGAAACAGTTGGATTCACTCCCACATGCTGAATACAAACGGAATCATTTCTGTCAGATTGATAATTGAGATACAATGTACATACATACATGCACACATTTTCATATAACAGTTTGCATAAATGCAGTGCCCATAAAAAGCCAATCTCATTTGACTACATGTATGTAAAGTTGGTAGCTCAATCCAGGCCCCCCCCCCCCACTCCCTCCCCATCAGTCAAAATATAAAAAAAATAGAAACTATATTGAGATGAAATCAGAATTATAATTGCATAGATCTGATATTCATCAATGGTACAGAACATTGATTCAACAAAGAATTCCTTTTTTTTTTTTTACTTTTCAAGTGCACCCACCCACACCCCCACCTCTCCCTCTCTCCCCCACCCCTCCACCAAAAACTTCTCACTCTCACCAAAGCATCCAATATATAAAAGTTAAATGAAGTCTACAGTTTAGAACACGGAACCCCCCCCCCCCCTTTTAGACTTACCAGCCCCTATCATGGACAGCTGCCCAATACTTGAGCCTCCCTCCCTCTCTCCCCCTCCCCCAGAACACTGTTCTTGTAGGAATGTTAATAACTAAGCTCTCGAAAACTGTATCAGGGAATCAGGGGGAGGAATGTCAAATGTTGTAAAAGCCAGACTCTAACTTATCACAATGGTATGAGAAGAGCAGAGTGGGTGTCTATAAAATTGTTGGAGCAATCAGTTCCATCTAGGAGCCAGTGTTCTCGCCACACTCCCTCTAACCACAATATTTTGTACCGGTTAATTTGAGGATGGAGAATTAAGTCTAACTGTTTGTAGGCAGTCTGTCTATGTTGTCAATTCCCGACCCTGACTTTGCCGAGACTTTGGCTCTGTATTGTTTATTTTATGTCTCCCAATTGTAAATGTTTGCCAATTAACATGCCACTTACAATGTCGCCATGAGTTTCCCGATTTTTGTTTTTTCTCCCTCTATCCCGTTTTTACCTCGTGTTGGCTGCATGAATCAATTGGACAACATACATGTAACAACTACACGTAACAGCTTTTCGCCAGCTTAAACCCTTCCACACTTTATCATTTCTCTATGGCAATGTATGGTCAGAATTCTTCCTTCTCAACTAGCTGTACCTGAATAATGAGTGAAGTACACCCCCCCCCCCTCCCCCCACGCAAGAGAAAAGCCATTGTAATCACTCTTACTAAGTACTCTTTGCTATAATAATTGCATGGATCTACTTGTACCACAGGGCTGAGCAGCCCAGCCCCCATGAAAGGACCTGTGAGAGCTTTTCACAGGGCCTATTTATCAGCCTGGTGACGACTGATAAATGTACAGTAGTTCAATTGAAATCAGCTCCACTGTGGGCAATCAGCCCCGTTGACACCCATTACCAGGCCTATCAAATCAGCCCAGTGCGATTTCTAGAATGGAGGCAGTCAGATGTACACTATAACCTATCTGTAATATTTTTTTTATTTGATAAAGTATTAAGAAAATCCATATTTTCCACAGTGAAAATTTGATGGCAATTGAAGAGTATTATAGTTTCTAAAACTTAAAAGCTTATTTAAAAGATTATATCGGTCATATATTGTGGAAGCTCAGATATGAAATGCTGACAAATTGAACAAATTTTGAGATGAAATTCGCTGTCATATTTTCCTCAAAGAATAAGTGGATCAATTTTCCACCCTCGAAATCCCTCTCTAAAAGATCTTCTTATTTACAAACATACCGTGGTCTCGAACCCGGGCGACTTAAACATATATTCATCGAGAAGCATCTCCGTACAAAGCCCCCCTTTAGGATGGCCATTTACATAGCACACACAGATAGAACTCTTCGGGCAAGGAAGATAAAGAAAGCCTCCCTAACTAGTAAAGTCGTACCCGAGTTATGTCAACATCAAACTCAAGTGCTTCAACAAAGACGGTCCCCATTTCACATTCCCTCTACACCGCAATGGAATTTTTTCCCAAAAGGGCAAACATATTCTCAAGTAAACATATCAATCAGCTTATAAGTAAATGTATGGTGTACAATGTAGAGCGAGATATATTCACTGTAAATCTGAGAAAGAATTAACACATTCACATTTTAAGATGTTCAATCATATTTTGAAGTTTTAAATATACAGAATCAGAATCTAACTTTATTGCACTGCTGCATGGACTAAAGGCAAGTGAGGCAATTCCTCGAATAATTCAATCCCCATATCAAAATTTCAGTTGCTCTAATAAATTTGATCACCTTCTAAAATCATTAAAATGACAAAGAAATGATGGAATATCTGCATGATTTTGGACCATTTTGTCAATGTTCCTCAATATTTTAGACAAATTTATCTTCGAATGCCGGTGAAGCGAAAAACCCCCCAGAAAAATTGAAGATACGATTACTTGAATGATACCATTCATGATCTTACAATTCACTTTAATTTTATTATTCTAATATTAATATTAATCCATGTATGTGGATCATCTGGGGAGAATATCTACAGTTCTATCATCTTGTGCAGCGTGATTTTTAAAAAAAAATCTCTCTCTTTTTTTTCTGTCTCTCTCCACAGTTTAACCCTATTCTTAAGAGTCTAGGCTGCTCCAGTGGCCTACTTTTGTCCCACTTTCAGGAAAGTGTGAAAAAAACAGAAGAAATAGAGGGTAAACTGCAGTGGGACAACATGCTGACAAACAGGACCAAAACACTGACTTTATAAAGAGGAGATTTCTGACATTGACAAGGAAAATAGTTGGTGGAAGTTAAGTCAAATGGAGATCAGATAGATTTGGCTGGCACATATTTATATTTTCCGTGCCATCTATCCACATGTTCCATAAATGCTTTGCGATTCATGATGTTGGCGACAAAGTTTTATAAACAGGAAAACACAAGAAGACTTGTTTCCAAAGTTGTCAACCCATATAACATTTACCAATCTGATGTGTTTATTCTACATGTAAGTTTTGGTGCACTAGACCTTTGAGCATCAGCACCAGGGAATCTTTTATTTCTCTTGGTGTTCTAGCAGCGTGATCAAAGTTAATACATCTGCAGTGGAACCTCTTAGGTACCCTAAATCCAGGAATATTTTATGCTTTTTCCTACGAAGTAGGCTATCATATGCAAATTGTCCGGTAGTCAGTCAGTCAGTGAGTCCATCCGAGACCTTTCGTCCACAAAATAAGGAGAACCGTTGCATGAAGGTGCATTAGGGGACTGTTACCAGCAAGTTCTGAGCTGGCCTACTTTTGGTGAAAATTTGGTGATTCTGACTTGGGCCGTGCCCATCTTAATATGGGCAGGATTCCAACTTGGGGCGGGGGGATTTCCAAGAGCTCAGTGCGCGTCGGAGTCCTAAATGCCTACCCTACTTCGTAGGTCCTGTTACGTTAGTCACACTGCCATGTATTCAGTCTAACCCATTAACCAGGCCTAGGTACATGTATTGGGCAAGTGATAGATTTGTCATTTCTCCACCCATTCGATTAAGCAGATTTTTCAATTAAGCAGTATGCGATTAAGTGGGTTCAAATGGGTAAATGGTAAATAGCCCATTCGTGAGATCCACGATTGTTATGCATCAGTCCACACAGAGTGGAGCAGTGCAGACAAAACCAGTGAGCTCAGGGATTCATATTACACCCTATTAGGACATGTGCTCAAATTAGGATGATCCCAAATTAGAATGCAAAAAATAAAATAAAAATTCTACAGTTTTTTCCTGCATTGGGAGTTGATCAATGTTCAGTTTGTTCATAAAGATTCCTCATCAATTAAGCCTCATATTTGACTCGGAGCCTACCTATTTTGCCAGAAGTCGGAGACTTCAAATATTTTCACTAATTTGGGCATATTTACCCGATTACAAAAAATTGCCTCGCCAAATAGAGGGTGTGCCCAAATTAGTGTAATCTAAATTCAAAGCCCTTGAACTTTCACTGGGCAAGCTGCATGGGCTTTGATGGAAAACAAGGGGAAACTGAGTAAGAATGCTGAGATATGAAAAAAGATAGAAAGATATGAAATATGAATTTTGATATAGGGACTGAATGAATAGAGGGATTACCATAGCATTTCTGTAATTTATGTTGTGATAAACTTAATCCATGAAGATCATGTACATGTACGTTATCAACTTAAACGTTGAACTTTTGACGTTCCTATACATGTGCAAAGACGAACACACAGTGACATTTATCTGTAATTACCAACAACAACAACATCTCACGGTGGGGTGTAAATTTCCATATGAACACAATTACGGCTAGTTTTTGCCAGTGTATTTTTGGCTGTTCGGCAACTATTTAGTTAAATTTCTTTAACAAATGTTGCCTTACTACAGGCGCGCGGGGGGAAATGTGGTCTACTCCCCGTTGCCCGGGGTTATGCCACGTAAACCAATGAAAACAATCGAGACACGAGACGATTGTCATAGTCGATCGGGCTCCGTTTGGCTGGTCGGGTAAACATGGGGCTTTGTGCGTCAACAAGAGCTAGTTTACACAGTACAATGGGACGAGTCCTGTAGGATCGCTAAACAGCACGGGTAGCCAAAAGACTCGCAGAAAACAGTTTAGGAATTTTTTGTTCGTGTTTAGGGGGTTTTCGGCAAATAGAAGGCGAGGCCGGACTTCTGGCATTGATTCAGCACCCCGAGAATTCTCCTCCATCAGCGAGTATATACACTGTGAGCGTCGTCGGTCGAACTGCAGATCTTGAACATACAAACTCATATCCTGTACATGTACAGACTGTATAAGCCAAACGGGTCTCTGCCCTATCATTCTTTCCACCCCCCCCCTTGCCATTCTGTACACTTAATTTCAGCTGACCTTAGGCTTATAGACCATTCATGGAGATGTCTCTTTGATAACAACAGAGTGATCTCCCCTACATAGTGTCAGCACCCTTCTACCTGTCCACTGGATAGCCAAATTTAAATCTGGACAAACTTGGAAAAGTTAACATGGGAGAGACAGGGAAAACAGGGAAGTGCACTGTCCAATCCAGAAAAATGTAATTTTCGGAGAAGCAATTTTTTTTACATCCAGCTGACCTCATGCTCGGCCCTACATATAACTCTACGAAATAGTATTATAAATATGATTCTAGGAGTGCAAGTCACATTCCTGAAGACTTTTAGTATGTGGAGAAAGTTGTTGTGAGGAATGCTGTTTCCACTCTCCTAGATTAATTTTAGGAGTGTGATTAAGAGTGTGGTGTGATCACACTACGCAACAGCGAACACAGGAAGGAAGCAATCAGAGATTGCTCAATTGTATCACCCCCCTTCCGCTTTAATCTGACACTGCCCCGCCATTGTTCTGTTCTGTATTGGTCGGTGGAGGTCTTCATGATTATGAAAATTCTATTTCAGTCAATTTTTTTGCCATGCCTCGCATAATACATATTCAAAGTATCGACCAACAAGTGATAATACAATGTTTTGATGCAAGATGGTCGCCGGGACTTTCGTTAAATCCGAAAATGAGACCTACATTCCTTGGGAGTATATTGTGGTGAAATTATGAAGCAATCAGTAAACTTTGAATTTTGCACCCAATTAACTCCTTTTGGGGCAATTTCATGCTTCAGGACCTATGTTGTCTGCTTTGCAATGTAGAATGACATATATATACATGTAGCCATTTTCCTGGTCCAAATTGGTTATGGACTGAGATCCAGCCTGGACAAATAAATATATCCCATTCACTTAGGTTTGATAAACAAAGGATCATAACTCTTGAAAATATAACCGAAAGCAGAGAAACTTCATGCTGCACAACTACAGAGCACTGACCAGATATCCTGCAAATTTCTTAATTGTCCATACAATATTAACCGAGATCCAGCCCGGACAAGTCCCAATTCACAAAGATTTGAAGAAAAAAAGGGCCATAACTCTTGAAAATATATGCGAAACGTGGAGAAACTTCATGCTGCACAACTACAGGGCACTGACCACATATGCTGCAAATTTCATAATTGTCCCTACAATATTAACCGAGATCCAGCCCGGACAAGTCCCAATTCACAGAGATTTCAGGAACAAAGGGCCATAACTCTTGAAAATATAAGCGAAAGGGGAGAAACTTTACGCTGCACAACTGTGGGGCACTGACCACATATCCTGCAAATTTCTTAATTGTCCATACAATATTAACCGAGATCCAGCCCGGACAAGTCCCACTTCACAAAGATTTGAAGAAAAAAAGGGCCATAACTCTTGAAAATATACGCGAAACGCGGAGAAACTTCATGCTGCACAACTACAGGGCACTGACCACATATGCTGCAAATTTCATAATTGTCCCTACAATATTAACCGAGATCCAGCCCGGACAAGTCCCAATTCACAGAGATTTCAGGAACAAAGGGCCATAACTCTTGAAAATATAAGCGAAACAGGGAGAAACTTTACGCTGCACAACTGTGGGGCACTGACCACATATCATGCAAATTTCATACTTGTCCATACAATATTAACCAAGATCCAGCCCGGACAAGTCCCATTCACAGAGATTTCAGAAAAAGGGCCATAACTCTTGAAAATTATACCGGAACTCGGAAAAAACTCTACGCTGCACAACTACGAGGTACTGGCCACATTCCATGCAAGTTTCAATCCTGTCCATCAAATATTAACCGAGATATTGCGCGGACAAGAAACTCGGACGGACGGACAGACGGATGGACAGACGGACGGACGGACAAAGCGATCGCTATATGCCCCCCTCTAATTAGAGGGGGGGCATAATGACTGAATCTACATGTCTGTATAGTTCACCTTCATTCTCCTTGTCTCCCATTGCCAGTTCCTACATCTGCCAGGTCCTAGAGTATAAATAATCAGCCCCCATTGGTACATGTACCTGTTGGTGGCCTTACTATATTCTTTACAGATCAATCATCGTTAAAATTCAAATGTACACTACAGAGATCACTGTACCACTCAAAGGTAAGAATGAACCGACAAGCAAGGCCAAGACAGATCATAGGAAATAGGATCTGGGTCACCTGACCTGAATATCCCAGGGGCCATAATTGGGGGAGTGTGTGTGTGTGGGTGGGGGGGATATTAGGGTGTCCACAATGGTCAATACAAGCATTTCATCAGGTCGAATGAAATGACTGTCAAAATAGTTTCATCCCTGATTGTTTCATTTGGGTCTGGCTATTAAACTTTCATTACAATGTTTCATCGGAGTCTCAAGCAGTTAAATCATGTGACTCTAAATCACAATATTTCATCTGGGTCTCATGAGGTTCGATCAGGTGGTTCTTGATCAAAATGTTTCACCACGGTCTCATGAGGTTTGATCAGGTGGTTCTTGATCAAAATGTTTCACCACGGTCTTATGAGGTTTGATCAGGTGGTTTTCGATCAAACTGTTTCACCACGGTCTCATGAGGTTTGATCACGTGATTCTTGATCAAAATGTTTCACCATGGTCTCATGAGGTTGGATCAGGTGGTTCTCGATCAAACTGTTTCACCACGGTCTCATGAGGTTTGATCACGTGGTTCTTGATCAAAATGTTTCACCATGGTCTCATGAGGTTGGATCAGGTGGTTCTCGATCAAACTGTTTCACCACGGTCTCATGAGGTTTGATCACGTGGTTCTTGATCAAAATGTTTCACCATGGTCTCATGAGGTTTGATCAGGTGGTTCTTGATCAAACTGTTTCACCATGGTCTCATGAGGTTTGATCACGTGGTTCTTGATCAGAATGTTTCATCATGGTCTCATGAGGTTTGATCAGATTGCTCTTCCTATGCGTATCATAGGGTTTGATGAGGTGACGCTCGATCACAATGAGGCTCTTATGAGGTTTGATTAGATGACTCTCGGTCAAAGTGTTTCATCCGGCTCTCATGAGGTTTATGAGCTGGAAAAGTATCATGATATGGTGATGAAAAGTTATAAATGAGAGTCTCAAAACCGTTTCATCAGGTTTTAAAAGGGTTCTGTCAGAGACTCCAAAAAAGGTTCATCAGGATCTTGGAAAGGTGGTTCATCATCGGGATCGTTAAGTGATTTCTTAAAGGTCAGAAAACTGGTCCCTTTGGGGTCTCATATGGTGTACATGTAAGCAAGTCTCATCAGATAGTCCTATATTACAGGGGTTCATAGACGTCAAAATATTCAGTTTTTGTCTTGTTAAATTGAGGTTTTGTCCAAACAATATTCAGGTTTTCTACAATTTTATCCCCTTGATGTTTAATATTGTAATACTTTAACATCAGCATTTCTGCTGGAATTGAGTTTTTCATAAGTTTAACGTGATTCTTGGCTTCAATATTGAGTTTTTGAGTGAATTCTACTACCTTCTGATGGTAGTAAAATGCGAGAACTATGAAAATTCAACCCCTGCATTATCAGCTGTATGGGAGACAGGCTACCTTGTAGATAATGTGATAGACTACATGTAGGATGTAGCTATTGAGTTAGCATATATTTGGATTATCTTGCAGGGCTCTGAAAGGGTCATACTTAACAGAACAGGACAATCTACTCCTGAAAGGGTCATACTTAACAGAACAGGACAATCTACTCCTGAAAGGGTCATACTTAACAGAACAGGACAATCTACTCCTGAAAGGGTCATACTTAACAGAACAGGACAATCTACTCCTGAAAGGGTCATACTTAACAGAACAGGACAATCTTCCTGAAAGAGGTCATATTACTTAACAGAACAGGACAATCTACTCCTGAAAGGGTCATACTTAACAGAACAGGACAATCTACTCCTGAAAGGGTCATACTTAACAGAACAGGACAATCTACTCCTGAAAGGGTCATACTTAACAGAACAGGACAATCTACTCCTGAAAGGGTCATACTTAACAGAACAGGACAATCTACTCCTGAAAGGGTCATACTTAACAGAACAGGACAATCTACTCCTGAAAGGGGCATACTTAAAAGAACAGGGCAATCTACTCCTGAAAGGGTCATACTTAACAGAACAGGACAATCTACTCCTGAAAGGGTCATACTTAACAGAACAGGACAATCTACTCCTGAAAGGGTCATACTTAACAGAACAGGACAATCTACTCCTGAAAGGGTCATACTTAACAGAACAGGACAATCTACTCCTGAAAGGGTCATACTTAACAGAACAGGACAATCTACTCCTGAAAGGGGCATACTTAAAAGAACAGGGCAATCTACTCCTGAAAGGGTCATACTTAACAGAACAGGACAATCTACTCCTGAAAGGGTCATACTTAACAGAACAGGACAATCTACTCCTGAAAGGGTCATACTTAACCCTTTCACCGATTATTTCCCCTGACAAAAGTGACCTGCTGACGATCAATTCCCTGAGAACTGTTAAAATTTGTATATGTTGTCTTTGGAATGCTAGAAATTGCGTTTGCGTCCGAGATTTGCAGAAAAACATAAGAAACCTGTCTCCACAAGACACACTCCAGTGTTATTTGCTCTAGTTTTATAGCAAAATAAATAAAATAGCATACAAAATTAGGTTTTACTGCGAGAGAATGCGCTTTCCCCGGCTTTCTCGACTCAAAAACATCAAAATCCAACGGAGAAATCGTCTTTTTTCGACCGCATTTGACAGCGTTTTTCTCGAGTTTTACTCGGCCAATTTTCATGTTTGATCTCTCATTGGAAAGAGCGACCTTTCACCTTTCTAGACAGGAAATAACCTTGAATGGATGGCAAAATAAAACGGAGGATACGATTGGATTATAAAATGATGTCATTCCATCCTTCCAGCCACTGTCTACGCTCGTCTCAAATCTGTTGGCTGCTAGAGGTCATGTGGGCAAAATTACGCATACCGATTGGCTCGTCGGCTCAATAACGCAGCTTGCTGCCGACATTTTGAAATGTGTTCGACAAACTTTGCGGATCAAGACTCGTAAAAATATGGAAATAAACTTTGCCGGTCGTCGTTGGCAGTTTCAGTCGTCTGGGGAATATTCACCACGCTTTACCAGTCATGTAACATAAAAAATACAGGAGTTAGGATGAGGTTTTCGATGATTTTTTCCATTTTTGCGGCTCGCTGCCGAGATGCCCGTCACACGGTATGTGGGGAAAAATGCATTTTTCATTCCGATTTTTTCGTTCAACATCTAAATTTGTTTTATTTATTTTTCAAACAAGCAAACAATTTCGAGAATCAAATTGATCAGGGTTTCGGCTTTCCAGAAGTATACAGTGTTTGATAGGTTTCCGTTAAAACGAATGCAAAAAAATAAAAGTGCTGTACCCATCGTGATGGCCAACAGGTTTAAAGCTAACCCGATCAACCGGGGATGGTCGTACGGGTGGCACTCTCGTTATCCCCGTACACCGGGTTTAATCGGTGAAAGGGTTAACAGAACAGGACAATCTACTCCTGAAAGGGTCATACTTAACAGAACAGGACAATCTACTCCTGAAAGGGTCATACTTAACAGAACAGGACAATCTACTCCTGAAAGGGGCATACTTAAAAGAACAGGGCAATCTACTCTGTGGGTTTGCAATGCCTATGCCATATATACCAGGTATGTGTACAGTGGCTTAATTCCCTTAAACCTCTGTAAACAGACAATAGAGAGAACCACCTCTCTAATCATTTCTGCTTAATAACTTTTGATTAAATAATTATTTTTTAATACAATGTACCATCCGATGTGGATATATCCATGGTCACCTATGGCAGATGTCTCTTACTTGGTTCGATATATTGAGCAAAAATGACTATTTTCAGGCTCCATTTTAGAGAGGTTCTCTCTAAGGCCGCTCATAATTAATGGTTCGTTTCCCGTAATCAGCACTCATCTATATTTTGAGGGCAAATAATTAAAATCCATGAGGGATTTACATTTTCATGAGTAAAACTTCATCATTAATAATTATCGCACTCAGCATGTGTATTTTTACAAGCAAGGTTACGAGAAACAAACGATTAATTAACAGTGGCCTAACATTGTGAAAACATTTCTGTCCACTCTGACAGAATATCAGCATATTCCTGTCCACACAGACAGGATATCAGAATTACTGTCTAAACAGACAGGATAGCACAGACCGGATATCAGGTTGTCCAAACAGACAGGATATTCCTGTCCCAAAAGTGTCAGTTTACTTTTTTTGCAGGCTCTGATAGAGGTTCTTTCTAACCTGGTGAACACATTCTGTCCACACAGACAGAATATCAGGTCCTGTTCACACGAACCAAGATAGTCCTGTTCAAACAGACAGGATATCAGGATTCCTGTCCACACAGACAGGATATCAGGATATACCTGTCCACACAGACCGGATATCAGGATATATCTGTCCATACACAGGATACACCTGTCCACAGACAGGATATCAGGATATACCTGTCGACACAGACATGATATCAGGATATTCCTGTCTACACAGACCAGACATCAGGATATTCCTGTCCACACAGACAGGATATCATATCAGGATATTCCTGTCGCAAGCAGTGTCAGTTTTTTTACAGGCTCCGATATATTTTTTCAAATTATCTTGAACCTTAAATCCCTTAAAGATCCTTGAGAGATAAAAAATGCTGTAAGACATGAGGTTGGGAAGGCACGCTTCAGTAAGTATGTCAATGGCTGCAGGGTTTAGGTAATGTGCTATACTTATTTCTGGTTCAAATCTCTAATAGCTATAACCATGCACAGCTCTCTCCACACCATTGGACACCATGAACAATTCAACGAAGTATATTTGTCCACAGTGCCTCATGTACATCATTTGTCTTGTCATTTTCAAGACTTCTGAAGCAATATATGAGTATCTGTCACACATATGTATTTGTATATGCGCAAAAATATCATGATCTGTGATGGTGTAATAAATATGGCAGTATCACTGGTGCAAATATTATAAATATTTGGAAAATATTGACTTGAATCCATTACAAGCATTTCTATTGTGAAAATGACAGAATTTCAAAGCGGCATCGCACATGTAAGTCGTAAGAGTGCTACAAAACATCTCCCGTCTCTTTGTCTGCAAGTATGCAGGTCCATGACAATTTGCGAAGCCCTGATCAGGGGGAAAGAGGGAGGCAGGGAGAGAGACAGGGAGACATCCGTTATCCTGATAGCTCTAGCTGATAAGGTTCATAAGTTTATTGGTTTGTTTATCCTCACTGCTCACCAGGAAAGGTAGACTTTATTTTCTATTTTCAGTTGGGTATATGGTGTCCTACATGTGTATATATATTAAATATGTGTTGAAGCAACTGACCGGTCATCTTCGTTACATCAAACCAATTTCTACGTTCCCACTTTGAACTTGCCTTGGGCTGCCAATAATGTCCAATATCAGAAATGTCAATTTCGTCTTATGAACCAGTAAAACACAGTACACGCCTCCTCTGCAGGCTGACGTAAAGTCAATGCCACCCAATCGCTGACGCCATCTCAGAGCATGTTTGGGAAAGATATATTCATGAGGCTACATTTTTTGTATTTACAGGCTGCGTTTGAACAATAATGGCAGGTTTAGAGCATGAGCGTAGAAATTGGCTTGGTGAACGAAGATGCCAACAGGTGAACTGTTAATTTTAATACATGTTACATACATGTAGTACATGTAGTTGTTAGAATATAAATATATTGTTCTTCAATTAAGTTCTGAACCTTGGCCACCTTAGCATCATAAATTAGCTCTCTAATCACTGACCAAGTGTGTGAAATGGGATTTTTCATGCTTGTCAGCAAACATTGCTAAAACAACGGTACATGTAGTAAGAAAATAATCAACAATACGAAACTTTGGAGCGGAGATAAAATTGGGGTGCCAGGGCTGTATGATGAACAAACTCTCAATTTTACTGAGCCGATGTACAAAACGTTCCATTGTGTTTGGTAGCTAACCTGTATTCTTGAATGACCTAATTCTGCTCTCAGGATCCCTGAAAGTTCACTCTATCATTATCCCTACCTTTTGGATTCCAGGTAATATTCTTTAGTAAAGAAAATATGAGAGTAAACAATTTAGAGCTGTTCCTTTGACCTGTCATAGAGTCTCAGGTAGACTGAGGATACCTCTTTATGTCCCTTATGGTATCCGTGTTTGTTGTGCGGCGAATTCTTTCTTAATACTTTGGGCAAACATTTGGCAGTAGATGGGGACATTGACAAGGGTGGTGTTGGGGGGGGGGGAATCAACCTGGACTGTGATGGACAGATAGCATATCTGTGATAGACAGATAATACTAACCTGTGATAGATGAACCTTAATGTTGGTGACGCATTTCAACCTGAGAGATTTCAAGCTCAGATTCCGATTCCGAATAGAAGAGGAAGAAAAAAAATCCTCTTCCCCAGACCTATTTATGCGCACACACTTCTTAGCATATATTTCCTGTCATTTAACTCTGATCTTTCGGCATTTCATGATCAGCACTGACAATTGACGTCTCCGGATTCTTTCTTATGTCTTCTCTAAGTCATTCCACGGCGACGACAAACACGGGGATTCAGAACTCGAGCACTGTTGGCAAACAAAATGTCCAACAGCGACCAGAGAGGGAATTCTTAATTCGTTCACTTTTATCGACAACAAAGGTTTTTATTGTCACTGACTACTGACTTCAGTAAAATATATGCTTGAACATGTTAATTCAAACACTTTCAGGTCAATTTACAATCCATCGGAACAAAACAAAATGTCTTTCCCCAAAATCACTTCAAACACATTTCAGCAAGGTTACCTCACATGTAAATTGTGCCCATAAATTAACGAAACTAGAGGTTCCGCTTTGACCCTTGAGTTGCCGCTCCGGCATGAAGCCTATGCTGGTTGTTTTTTTAACAAAAACATACGTCTCCCCCATCCTCCCACCCTGCCTTGAATGGGCACATTATTTAAGGGAAAGTGCTATAAAATGAATGCAATAAGTATCTTAAACAAAGCTGCGTATCTAAAAATATTAATTATTAAAGAAGCGATACAAGTAGATGAACGGATGGACAGACACCGGACACGGATGCATGCATGCACACATACACCAAAACCTGATCAAATGCGGGGGCTATGCCATTGAAGCTTCCATCCAAGTTTGGTGAAATTCCGTCCAGTAGTTCTCCAGATATCTTGCAGACAAGCCCTGTATATACATGTACAAGTAGATGGACGGACGGACGGACACTGGACATGGATGAATGCACGCACACACACCAAAACCTAATCAAGTGAGGGGGCTATCCCACTGAAGCTTCCATCCAAGTGGGGTGAAATTCCGTCCAGTTGTTCTCAAGATATCTTGCAGACAAGGCCTGTATATACATGTACAAGTAGATGGACGGACATCGGACATGGATGAATGCACGCACATACACCAAAACCTAATCAAATGAGGGGGCTATCCCAGTGAAGCTTCTATCCAAGTTTGGTGAAATTCCATCCAGTAGTTCTCCAGATATCTTGCAGACAAGCCCTGTATATACATGTACAAGTAGATGGACGGACGGACGGACGGATACCGAACACGGATGAACGCATGCACACACACCAAAACCTAATCAAATGAGGGGGCTATCCCAATGAAGCTTTCATCCAAGTTTGGTGAAATTCTGTCCAGTAGTTCTCCAGATATCTTGCAGACAAGCCCTGTATATACATGTACAAGTAGATGGACGGACGGACGGACACCGGACATGGATGAATGCAGACACACAAACCAAAACCTAATCAAATGAGGGGCTATCCCACTGAAGCTTCCATCCAAGTGGGGTGAAATTCTGTCCAGTAGTTCTCAAGATATCTTGCAGACAAGGCCTGTATATACATGTACAAGTAGATGGACGGACGGAAAGACACCGGACACGGATGAATGCACGCACATACACCAAAACCTAATCAAATGAGGGGGCTATCCCAATGAAGCTTCCGTCCAAGTTTGGTGAAATTCCATCCAGTAGTTCTCCAGATATCTTGCAGACAAGCCCTGTATATACATGTGCAAGTAGATGGACGGACGGACGGACACCGGACACGGATGAATGCACGCACATACACCAAAACCTAATCAAATGAGAGGGCTATCCCAATGAAGCTTCCATACAAGTTTGGTGAAATTCCATGCAGTAGTTCTCCAGATATCTTGCAGACAAGCCCTGTATATACATGTACAAGAAGATGGACGGACGGACGGACACCGGACACGGATGAATGCACGCACATACACCAAAACCTAATCAAATGAGGGGGCTATCCCAATGAAGCTTCCATCCAAGTTTGGTGAAATTCCATCCAGTAGTTCTCAAGATATCTTGCAGACAAGGCAAGGGGACGGACAGACATCCATCCAGACAGACAGACAGACAGACATCCATCCAGACAGACAGACAGACAGACAGACAGCACAAACACTAGATGTCTCCCCCCAACATAGTTGGGGGAGACATAATTAATTAAACATGCTTAATTAACTTTTTGACAAAATTTATTTCTCATTCTCAGTGACAAAATATTTATTCTCAGTGACAACTTTGTTTCCAGAACTTTGCAAAACCTGTTCTCATTTGCAACTTTGTTCTACATGTATGTTTAATGGGTCTACTTGAAATAATTGTACAAAGATTAAATTGATCAATTTCAACACCATGTAAAAATATTCCTCATAGTCAAAAAGCTTGTCGGTTGAGTGCTCGTCGGGGCCTCCATCGTACAATAAGGATACATGTATAGTCAGCAATAGACCTTCAAATTGCATTGCAAATGAAGCTGTATGAAGTGTTATTTTATAGGACACTGAGGAATTCATATCTTCTGAGCAGGAAAATAGGAAATTTGCTAAGAATTTGCCCTTGTTTTGGCCTTTTGCAATACCACTGAAATTCCATTTCCTGCAGACGATTGCAAATTTCTGGATATCTTTTTAAAGGTCATTTGCTGTAATTTTGACCTATGATGTGCGAGTTAACAGTTTGCCAAATGTAACGAAAGATTTGATTGGATATAATTCCCTAGAAACTGGCCAGTCAAATGAACAAGGGTTACAGCTAAAGCTGTTTAGTCCGAAATGATGACATGTGCTCACTGCTGGTCTTTGAGCACCATCGCTGGTTGGAAACACACAATTGAATTTTGATGAGATTTTCTATGAAACTTCATTCTGCTCAGACCTTCGCATGTGGTAATGCGGATAAAACAAAAGTTTATTGTCCTTTCTCACCTGATCTTGTTTTATTTTATCTACAAACATGCAACTATTTTTATTAATCCGATTCAATAAAATTTGGGCTTTTAAAAAATTCTATCAAGCGACATGCATAATTTACTTCTGAAAACATTGATCCATATATCAGCTTATTGTTTCAGCTGAGAAATCTGAATCCCAGACAGTTTTCCATTATTCTTAGTAAGAGGGGAAGGGTTAACACACCTCTAGAACAGCCAATATTAGCCCTACAGGTGAACAAATTCTCAGCATTTCGACATGCGATGGATAGGAGTCTCAGGTTCAAGAGCCTCATGGATGGGGACTGGCTATAGGGTTACAGGCTGAAGTAGTGGTCTAGGGCAGAGTGGCGCCATACCACAGACCTCTCTGTCACATCTCTTCACTGGTAAGAGCTCGGAGGGGTTCAGACAAATTTCTTCCTATCTCCCAGTAAGAATCTACTGGGGATGGAGTGTGTATGTACCATGGCTAGACTTCCTTCTGAACTGTCTCCCCTGACCTTTTCTCTTGTGTTTACAAGCCAGTAAGAATTCGTAGGGTCGGCCAGAATCCTGTCTCCCTCTCTGATCTTTCTCTCTTTTCTGGCAGCCTTTTATCTTCTTTCTTTTTTATCTGTAATCTCCACACAAGAGTATATAATACTTACATTGGACACAATTATGTAACATATGTATAGGCCTACATTGTCCAATATCCATCCATCCACAAGGACAAAAGATACATGTAGAACTGAAGATGAAAAGGCAGTAAAGGCTCTGATCCCTACCCCCTCTCTCTCTACCCCCCCCCCCCCCCTCCCCCAATCATATCTCAAGTATCGTTATATTATTTCCATGTATACAGGACAGCTTTAACGATTTGACAATGACAGAATTTTCCGTCCAAATCAAAATTGATTGCTAGTATTCATCGGAGTCTTAATTCTGAATTGTAGAGCTTCAATACATAAGCACAGACGGACAAACGTTAAAAAACGTTGCAGTACTATCTGTTCAGTTAGGAGCTGTGCAAACAGTGTGTGTAACTAACAATTTTATATATTTTGGTACCATACCTGTATGTCCCAAAGCTAGAAGCAGCATCTGCTGAAACTATGCTGAGGAATGAGCAGCATACATGTACATACATGTAGCAGTAGTAATGCAGCACCTACTGCAACAGGTGCAGCATGGCATCTATAGACTGTTACAGTCAAGTGGGTGAGCGAGTGAGTGAATATGATTTAACACTATTTCAGTCAAATAACAATGTTGGTTCCTTTTCCTTTTCACACCCGGAAACCACAAGGGTGGGGTCCTATTCCTTTTCCCACCCGGGGAGGGTGCCCCAGTCAGTCGCCTCTTATGACAAGCTCTCTGAGGAGATGAGACCTATTTTACCATGACCTGAAGTGTGCACAACGACATCTTAGGTCAATCCCCGAGAGCCTATTACAGTCAAACTGATGAGGTACATGTAGGCCTATTATACAGCTTTCAATAAATCTAATATGAACCATTTTTGTAACACATATATATGTATAAATAGGGCTGGAAATAAGGATCGGACAAGGTAACCTATATGCACATGGTGGTATGAAATTGTCGGTGCTAACCAGATTGGTTATTGCACGTTTTCTCTTAGTGGTAACCCACTGAGAACCCGAACAATAGTTAACCACTTATTTGCAGCTTTGCATACATTTATTCATCTTCGCATATATCCAAGTCGAACACTACACGTGTTGCGTTGGCTGAACGTAACACATTTTCTAATCAGAATACGAGTTTGGTGATGTCATAGCTCTATATGATATCCTGTGGTTCATATCTGGAGAGGTGCAAATGTACGACCTCTTTAAAATTCAAATTTGATTGGCTATTTGTAGGAAATGAACATCAATACAACCACCACTAACCATATTTGGAAATCACACAGACAGACATCAAAGCAAGTCCTCATTGCACAGTGTTGGCAAGCTCCTATCTTGATTGGCTATATGACATCACGTGCATATTACGGTTTGAATGATTTACCCTACTCATTAGGTCATGGTAAATGACGGAACTTTAGTGTAGTATTTAACTTGAAATGTGAAGATGACATTTACTCAGATAACCCAGCCAAAAAGCAAAATCCAGAGGCTTGAAAAAGTTTTCTAGGAGTAATCATATATTTGTTTCAAAGCGGGACATTTAAAGCTTTTCATTGGAGAATGATGAGAACAGAGTCATCATAAATATATGACACCCTGAACATGTTTACAAGTCAGCCAGTTACACAAAGGTTCTGACTTCATAAACTACTCTATTTCTGTGTAGGCCGTCCATTACAGCTCTGGTATGCTTCTCATGGCCATAAATCTTCTACCAAGCTAACCTAAAAACACTACAGTCAGCTTGTCCATCAAGAAGCCGCCATTGTTGGACCACTGCATTCTGCAGGAGGGTTGGCAGGTTAGAAAAGCAGTCCTGGAGCATTTCAAGGTGCCGCTCTTTTCTTTGAAACAATTATCTTTCCCCTAAATTCGACTGCACACAGTTTTCATATTTCTATATTTACATCCATCTAAAAAAGAATGTCATCCTGACTGTGTTTAAACAGTCTGCAAATTAATAAATTAATCAATGACATGGGCTGTTGTTATTGAAGAATAAACACAAGAGTGGCGCCAGAGAAGAATGGTTAAATCCACTGCTGAAGAGCTTTTCTTTTCACTGGCTATAAAAGCTACATGCTTTTACTGCTTAAAGATCTTCTGTTTTGTTTATTTTTTATGGGTTGTTTATACAGTTTTTTTTTTCTTTTTCAACTGTTTGTCTCTAAACCTTTATGTATCCTAGAATAGCAAACAAAGAAAGCCAGTGCAAGAATGTCTCTACGTTCATGATGGTAAATATCAGGTAAAAAAAAAATCACCTTGTCCTTGAAAACTAAATTTTATCAACTCTCGGAACCAGAAGTTTACGTGTTTACTGTCAATTCTTTCAAAAGAAGAAAACTAAAGCCAAACAAAATTTCTGATTTGTCAACCATAATGTGTTCATTCGGTTTCTTCTTGTCAGAGAAATGAAGTACATTACCTCGATATGACCAGCAGGAGGACATAGATAGTTTATTAACCAATCAGGTGCCCGCGTTGAAGAGGAATTCATACAATCATAATGTCCCACCCATCCCAATTGACATGATTGAATTCTAGCAACATACATGTATCCATTTAACAACGAAACACAACAGGAGTGAGTGAATATGATCACTTTCAACACTATTTCAGTCATATCCCGACGATCCTATTCCTTTTCACACCCAGAAACCATACAGGTAGGGTTCTATTCCTTTTAACACCCGGGACCCACTGGAGGAGACCTATTTCTTTTCACAACTGGGAACCCCACGGGTGCCTCAGTTAGTCGCCTCTTATGTCGACTCTTAAAACATTATATACACGAGTTACTCCTCATATGTAGATAATACAGTACTAACATATCATAGAAGATTTCCTAACTTCAAACATGTACATGTATAAATGATGAACAGACAGAGTGGTGTAAACCTACAGGTGTGCCAATGTAAATCATCATTAAGATAGATCAACGTTCAAACGACTGCCCCAGAAAAAGCGAAAACTTGGAGAACAAAATTCTGAGATCTGTTTCATACAAAAATTGAATTATGGGGTATTGAAGTATTGGGGTCAAAATATTAAATTTGGGGAGGGGGGATTGAGGGGGGGGGGGATTGAGGCAGCATGGAGTGCAATTCATACATGTAGTTCATCAAAACGAGAGTGCTGAGTGTGCATGGAAAAAAAGAAGGGTGGGGGGGTTATATACATGTATTCTGCTAGAGTTTGCAACAGACACAAGGGTCGACGATTCAATAGAAGGCCAAGACAAACAGCAGGCAGACAGGGGATAACGGCTGAAGAACATGGCCAGTAAACAGCCTGGAGCGCTCTACCGGTGGATAATCTGCCCGATTTCTTGCCTACCTTATTTCTGAATGTCGTCGCCATGCACTATCTCTTCGACCCTCTCTATACATGTAACTCCAGAATACGGTCATAGCCCATCTTAAAATTTCCACACGGACACGTTCGGAAATCCATAAAAGTTATTTTTAGACAGCTGATGTTTGACGAAAAGTGAAAACTCAGCTCCAATATTGTACACTGTCAACATAATCCAACAAGTTATCTTCTCATTAAAAATAATACAAATGTTATATCAGAACAAAGGTGACGACATGAGACGAGTGGATGGATGATACATGTAGATACGGTGTTAAAAGAAAAATTAAACAGACAATCAATTATTGGATGTAATTTTAAATTGTTGAATCATTACAGAAAGTACTGCAAGTAGAACCATGGAGAGAGGTCCAACATTGAACCAGAAAATGGTTCAATCTGGGATATACAGCCCTCGCAATTCAGAAATCTGCGTCTGGAATAAAATCCAATTGCGAGGGCTGGATACAATACATAGTGATAGTCAGGAATTGATTGAAATCAGAGTCCCTATATTCCAATCAGAGTCCCTAGAGTCCCTATATTCCAATCAGAGTCCCTATATTCCAATCAGAGTCCCTATATTCAAATCAGAGTCCCTATATTCCAATCAGAGTGACCCCTATATTCCAAATTTTGGAAGCTTTTCCTGACAACAGGGTTTAACTCTGCTAAATTTAGGGTGCCAAAATTCAAAACGGGTGCCGAACAGACAGCAAAGCATCCCTCCGGTGAACAGCCATAAATAAAATATCGACACTTCTATCCCAGTTTCAATGCAGATAAGATAACTGGTATCAAGAAAATGTTTATTAACCAGATTTTGGATCAACGTTAACTTTTATCCAGACCACTTGACTGTTTCGACAGAGTATAGGAAAATGGGTAAGTAGTTGTCTTTGTGCCGAACGAATTGTAGGATAGACGGAACAGTGGATGGACAGACGAATCGATGGGGCTAAAGATGGACAGACGAATGACAAAAATGGGCAAATAGACCAATGGGAACATGAGCGGACGGATGGAGTCCTGGATGGTAAGATCATGCAATACGATGGAAGAATCATAACAGAAATTTTGTCCCTTTTAATTTCTCGTTTATCAAATCAAATTGGTAAACTTGTCGAGTCTGTGAAAAATTGATAACGAAAACACAAAGAGCAGTGAAATCAGCTGTCACAAACATCCCACTAATCACTGGTTAGATTGGCTACCATTGTTCCACAAGACTCTCCAAATATGGTCCTAATCGTTTATTGACACAGTAAACAGTGAGTGTTTGATTACAAGTCATTTCAGTGGACCAAGGACTCCTAGCTTCATCACCATTTCTCCATATATTCTCAACACTGATGCACAGAAAATTGATCAGGAACTTTGTGAGCATGGTTGCAAAAGCTCCAAACTCATTCTATACGGAAAAGCAATCTCTATAATAGGAGGTGAAAAAATACAAAATTTCAATTAAGGATGACTTTTTTTTTACCTCGCTATCTGAAGATTGCTTCTGGAGTACCCGGTAGTGGATTTCTGTGTATATCGGGAATTGATGGATTATAGATTTGTAGAACTGTTGCATATCCCAGTTTGAGCTATCTTATAGGCGTATTTTAGGTGTCTTAATTTGAAATTGAGAATTCTATCTCTACACAATTATATCATCCACCTCTTGTATTTGCTGGGAAGTACATGTACCATAGTGCCCTTCATTGGGAAAATTCCAATGCAAAGGGAAGCAACTACTGTACATATTATTTAGGTTCACAAAAACTGTTCATCACAATTTTACCACACTGTGCACCTACCCCATGTGCTCCCCTACACAACTGAAATCATATACCAAAGTTAGCTGCTGAAATGTTATAAATACATGAATATGTAAGTAAAAATTAAACAAAAACATTTCCTCTTATTTTGTGAATAAAAAAAGATTGAGGCCAGACATCTGCAGACCGCATAAGTGGATATACTCCGACATACTCCGCTCAAAGAGAGTCGAATAACAATGTAATTAGTAATACAAGATTTTAAAAGAGTGGGAACAAAAAGTTCTTTTGTGTCTGTGCCTTTGTTCTCTTTCCGCTGTAATTCTCTCTACGTTAAGTCCAACTCTTATGGCTTTTGAAGCTGCGCAGCTTCCAGACTGGCTGAGGATACGGAATCAAATCTCCAGACATCAAAGCCGGAGTCGTATAACCAGAAGGAAAAGGGCGGAATACTGTAGTATACAGCGTCTCACAAGAAAGCAACTAAAAGTATTTGTTACTAATTGTGAGTTTTCACTTCGATCATCCTTTCTTATGGAGCTCTTCACCTCTGAAGGTAACATCAAGCATTCCTCGATCGAAGGGGCAAAAAAGTGACGCCAGAAATTTTACTTTTATTGAGTTTCACTCCCGGAATTGGCAACGATATATAGACAAGGATTTCCTTCAGCAAAAAATACAATAGAACGCATACATGTAATGTACAAGAAAGACCCCCTAGTGGCTGATTACATCCTTGCAATATTATAAGCTAATGCCAAACTTGCACTGCAGAAATTAGCGACACTAAAGGCGGCACTTTCCGGCTGGAAGGTAACATCCAATCAGCTTGCTGGCTGCCAGATCTGTTTAGAAGCAGATTCGTTATTGGTTCATCATTGAATACATGCATGGCACCTAACCTCACACAGCCCATTCACATGGGCAGTTTTGATTGGAGGAATAAACAATACAGCCAAATGGCCATTTGTAAGACAGTTTCTCATTGGCTGAGATTAATTCAATATCTGAAGTTTCACCTTTGGTGCAAATATGTAGTGAATGTTCTGAAGTTCATTAGTGAGTGAGTGAATGAGAAATGACATATACATGTTCATGATTAGCTATATATTTTAGGGGATTTGATTGAGTTCTCCAGTTGCTGCCTTTATTATACACATGTATAATCTCATACATTTCTTCCCCAGCAGTTGTTTGAATTAGCATGTCATTATCTGAGGCTTACGATTTTTGCTTGACACGCAATGTCGATTTCAGCCTGACATCAAAGTAATTTGGCCAGCAATGAAATTCTTCGCAGCAGATTGGCATAATGGGCTGGCTAAATGAGCTTACTGATTGGTTTGATTTTGAGAAAACACCTGAAAGCTATTTACATCCAGATCTGCTATGCGTAACTAACGCATCGCTCAATACACACTGGTTTGCAAGGATGGTGCAGGATTGCCAGTCAGACTAAACAATCTTGAGGTATCCATAATAATTTTAAATTCTTCATTTCACTAGGGGAATATAATCAGATGTGAATAAATTTGTACGTAACTGAATTCAATTTGAAACAGAAACATCAATAAACATGTATAAAAGGAAGAAACTTAGGGTGAGTGAATATGATTTAACGTCGCTTTCAACTATATTTCAGTCACAACGTTGGGTCCTATTCCTTTTCACACCCGGGAACCACACGGGTGGGGTCCTATTCCTTTTCACACCTGGAAAAGCCACAGCAGTCCTTGCGTTTGGAGGTGAGCGATCGCTCTCGCGCACCATCGCTCACCTAAATCATATCCAAGGTACACTGTTTTTTGCGCACCTAGATTCAGCAGATTTAAATATAGAAATAAGTAGGCTGTGTCTGCTAACGGCCTTATTATTAAATGTACGGACAGTTGGTGTTAATTTTGCGAATTCTTCCACACTGAAAATCACTGTGAGAATAAACTGAAATACCTTTAAATAAATTTTAATCAGCAAACGATCGCCGTCAATTCCAGCGCGGCCATAATTTCTTCACTTGTTTGACAATCGGTAGTCTCTTGCACAGGTTATTCCTAGCATGGAATCGTGCAATATTTGCCACATGCGCGGAGAGCTGACAACAATGGCGGTAACTGCAGCAAATCTTCCTTGAACAAGTTGAAGCAGTTGACGAAGTTTTCTAAGAAAGGTAGATGATTTACAAATCATTATCAGCACACGGAGCCTGTAGTCAGTAGGATGTCAATACTCTTGGGAAATATTGAACTGGGACTCGTCTGATCATTCGCCAACTATTCTTCTCGTTCACTTAAATACTATCGGCCGATTATTTTCGAGAACCTCCACGGACACTGCTCTTCGCGCATGATTGGTTCCGACGAGTATTATATGTAGAGCGAGCTTGCTCAATCTTCTGGTACGTACTACCCACTGGTGACTTGAAATCTTCATCACTTTTGATATTGACTTGTTTAAATTGAAATAGAATAATTTATTTTCATTAATTTTTCGTTTGAAAATAAATTGAAAAATAAAATAATTTAATCAAAAATATAATATGGTAGGTTAAACAATTAAAACAAAATCACTCCCCTCACGAAATTTGGGAGAGCGATTTTTAGCTCTCGTATTAGCTCTCCTCGGTTAATTTAGGTACACTTTTTTTAGCTCACCATCTTTTTACAAAAGACAAGGACTGCCACAGGTGCCTCAGTTAGTCGCCTCTTACAACAAGCTCTCTGAGGAGCTGAGGCTTATTCTTACCATGACCTGCGGTGTGCACAATGACATCCCAGGTCAATCCCCAGAAGCCCCACAGGGCGGAAGAAATTGATCATTTTGTAGACTGTCTTTGTGTAAAGTTATGACATTCTGCTGGCTACATGTATATTTATATCTATGAAGTGCAGAAAAAATTGAAATGTCAGCTTTCAAACAAATTCGTTTTATTTCAATGTGATTAAAACTTTCACTTAATAACCACTCCTCTATCGGACATGTCGCTAATTAAGACCTGGGACAGTCTGTATCTTAAATCTGTCACGCATGTCAGACTGGCGACCAATCACAGTCCAACTTCAACGGGCGAATAGATGCCTATATGATCCGAGCAAATAATAATCTTTGGTGACTGCTCATGGAGAGCAAGAACTTTGTCAGCCGCCTGGGTTGGATTTTTCTGTGCCTCGTTCACTACAGAAATAATCGGATAGGCACCTATTCGCCCATTGAAGTTGGACTGTCTGACATACGCGACAGATTTAAGATACAGACTGTCCCAGATCTTAATAGCGATATATGTCCGATAGAGAAGCGGTTATTAAGTTTTAATCAGATTGATTTTAATTTTTATTCCCACTTTGAACATGGAGTGAACTGGAGGTATTTCTTAAAATTAACTAACATGAATTCATCTGATCTGTACAAGAATTGATCTGGAGATGAAAAAAATGAAAATCAACCAAGTCCAGAGAAATTGGTGTGAGAGGATCAATTCAAATCTATCAATCTATCTCTCTCATTCCATACGACGGACTGATGGTATTGGCCTTTTGAAAAGTTAATGGGAAATTTAACCAAGTCATGATCAAAATAAAAGCAGGAAAGTAACAGCAATTTAAATTTAATTTTTGTAAGTGAAGCGAAGTCTCCGACAGTAAGCTATGAAAACAATCACGGAAATGAAGGGGAAAATCTTATTCTTACAAGGTGAAAAATATAATCTTGTTCCGTGCCAGCAAAAATAGACCAAATTTGCCTCACTTTTTTTCTTGGTGGAGTAATTTTCTAAAGATATTCTCCCAGACTCGGTCCAATGTTGTCTGCTGGGAAGTGTTCTCATTCTCTAACATGTGGAACTACTGAAGGTTTTTTTCAGCCCCAAGTGAACATGTGTACACACAAGTTGTTTGTAAGTCCATGTAACTGTACATGTATGTGTTAGTGATCCATTGCTCTCATCTCTGGACGCTTTATATCCTCATCTCTATACTCACATACTGTACATATATAAAGATCTAGGCTCATTAACACAAGATAATTAGTCCAATATACATGTATACATGACAGTGTGACTAACGTCACAGGACCTACGAAGTAGGGTAGGCATCAGGACTCCGACGCGAACTGAACTTTTGGAAGTCCCCCACACCCCAAGTTGGAATCCTGCCTATATTATGATGGGCACAGCCCAAGTCAGAATGACCAGTGATTTTCATCAAAAATCACCAGAAATTTTCATCAAAAGTAGGTCAGCTCAGAACTTGCTGGTAAGTCCCCTAATGCACCTTCATGCCAAATATCAAGGTTCTAATTTCAACAGTTCTCTTTATTTTGCTGACGAAAGGATTTGGATGGACTCACTCATTACCGGGCAATTTGCAAATGAGAGCCTACTTCGTAGAAATATGAGATAAATATGTCACGTGACCTGATTAATGATTTGACTGATCTTCCATGAAATATCCAGGGGCTCATCAGTGCAGCATTAATATGGTAAGGAAAGCAATCTAATTTAGGTACAGATCGATGTTGGGGAGGAGGGGAGATTGGTAGAGGTGGTGATGGGGGCCTGATTGGATGGGGCCAGGGGTTGATATAATTAATATTTTTAGCTGGCCCTTTGGTCAAGTGATTAGTTGAACCTTGCTTGCATGTTTTAACATCTAACTTCTGGTTGAGGAAGGAAGTGGGTAACACCCAAACACAGGCGAAGGGTCAAGAAATACCTGACAATGACAATCTCGGCCTGCCTCTGACAAGCAGGCATATAGTATTTTGACCATGATGAGAGGTGCAGATGATTTCTCAGGTGCCATAGTGTTTTTGTTTATTTTTTTTTGGGGGGGGGGAGGTGTTGTAAGGGGGTTGCAGCCAGTTTGAACACTATATGCGATAATTCCCCATATAATTAAATCACAGGAAGTTCACTTTTCAACTCTATTATTCAAACACAGAGAAAAAGTAACATTCCCATCCTTCATTCAAACTGAAGAAAAGTCATATAATGACAAAATGGGACACTTTGTAGCTGGTGCCATCAAGAATATTGCCAGATATAAGCCATTTTTGCTGCACTTCCTGTGATCGAATTATTAGGGGAATTACCGTAAATATGGTAATCTCTCTGATATTTCCATCACAGGAATTGAAATTTTCCACCATAAAATCAGGGGGTGATCAAATTTTAATATTGGAACAAGAAGTTGAGAAATTGGTCCAAAATCATGCAGATAATCCATAATTTCTTCATTATTTCAGGGATTTTGGAACAGCTGATTGAATTTTATCTCCAACATTGTGGGTGATTGAATTTTTATACATGAGATTGAATTATTCAAGGGATTACTGTATCCAACTTAATTAATCAAAATGGGAGCAGGGTTATTTTTGTATGGGTGGTTTCATGATTCGATAAGAAATTTCTGTGATGGCCAGTTGCTAGAAGTTAAGAATAGACTCTTCCTCTGACACAAGTGCATAATCTACATGTCTGTATGTAAAACATACAATTCAATATATTGTTGTTTAAGAATTTCTAGTGGTGAGTACCACTGTAGCCCTGCAATGGTAAAGGGAGGTAACCAAACACCTGTGCATGATGCCCCTGCTGTGAGTGGTGTAGAACAACCCCACACAAATAAACATGTACACCAATACTATAACCCAATCTCTACCATCTTACAAAATTGCTTAAATTGTGGAGTACTGGCAAATGGTACAGGCTGGGCATAAATAGACACTAGGTGAATAATACCATGGGGAGGTACACTGCTAAGCTCTCACTGTCATTGCCCTGGACTAGATCAGCTGGGGATACTAGACTATCTACAGGACACTCCACCATGCAACAGAAAAACTGTAAGGCCATCCATGAAAATATATGTAAGGTAACACTACCTACCAAAAATATTAAGCAATTTAAGAGCAGGCCGCAATGATTTGTTTTGTTTGTTTGTTTGTTTTCTTTGTTTTTTTTTCTTTCAATTCAAAAATTTGAGTTTACTGTAATGAGATTCCAGCAGTGATCTGCTCCACAAATTTTCAGGGTGATCAAGTATCAGAAGCTTATTCGATCCAATTCAAATTATATTGTACAAAACACCGTACAGACAAAGAACAAACAAAAGAGAACAATGACTTTCAGCAACTATTATTGTGAGGCTACTATTAAGGTTGAATGTTATTTGGGTAATTGCATGGTATTATGGTGATTGAATGATATTAGGGTGGTTGAACGGTAATTAGGGTGTTTGAATGGTATTGAGGTGACTGGGTTTTTATAGGGGGATCGCCAGGTGGCGCTAGTGCTCCAACATGTAAAGAAGACGTGGCGTCATAAAATGAACAATTATAATGTCATTACATTATGACGTTGCCTTTGTGACGTCAAGAAAAACGACATGCGCATGCGTCATTTACACACGTAGCCACCTGGCGTCAGTTCAAGCTGGCGAACCCCATTGATTCAATTACATACATTTACAATGTATTATTTCCACCATATAAGACCCATAGATGTCACTTACAGCACCCATGAAGCAATAATCAGATGTTTAATATACAGGCTAGGGACACAGAAGAACATGGATCCAGCCATCATACATACATGTATCACTGCCTGTGTGCACACTGTGTAGCCTGAAGCTGAGAGCTGTGTAAGCATGCACAGAGCTAATGGTGTAAGAGGTAGCAGGGAGGGATGTTGGACTACAAGGGTGATGTTCTCTGGTGCCAGGCTGTCTACTGGCCTGGTACAGGGGGGAACATGCCAGTCTTAATCACCCTGCACATCTATCAGGTCCTCACTACACTCTGAAACATGTACTGCTTGTTTGCCTTCGACTGTATAATATATGGCAGTGATGAGGGGCATGCTGAGGCACAAGGAAAGTCTTAAACACAGCTTCTATATAATGCTAAATGTGCATGTATTGTTTGGTACTCCCTCCCCCCCACACACACCCACAGTCACACATCTCTAATTGGATAATTGAATTCCTGTTGAGGAATAGTGATGTTAGCTAGGGTATAACAACAGGAGATGGCTGGAAATGATTGATAACTGTCCAACACTCCCCTCAATTTTCTATCAGGAGAATGAAATATAGCTGGGGGGGGGGGGGAGGAGTACATGAAAACATAAGTGAAGCTTTGCTATTAAGTTGATATTAAATTCTGTGATAGAAGATATAACGTTGATGTTTCAATACAATAAAACAGGGGTTGAAATATTCAAAATAATTTACAAGGGTGACCAAAATGTTTACCCGTCACCTTCAAGAATTACCTGAACACGTGATCAGTGAAATTGTCATGTACATGTAATTGAAGATTATTAATGGCAAAGATACATGCACAAGCTACCAATGCAAAAAGTGACACCTTGTTTCTATGCACTAATTAGCAGCTGTTTTGAATGAATATTGTCAAAGATATATTTTGAATACCAAAAACAGATAGGTAAACAGGTTTAAATTTCGACCCCCGAATAATAGATGTGGCGAAAAATATAAGTATCGAAGTCGGATTACAATCGGTTGTGTGGGATGTCCTATTGCGATATATGTTGCAAACAATTAGGTATGACATCATCGTGGCGTCAACAAACACATTACCTTGTAGCCTTTGCGTTGTTGGTGTTGCAATGGAGTGAGGATTTCAAGTTTGTTCTTTTAATTTGATCTTTGATCACCAACAGTAAACCATTATGGAATGTCAAATATGCCCTCTTGCCACAATTTATAGGGTATGGAGACCATTGCAGGGTGTGAAATAGTCCTTTGCCCTGTTGCCCGGGGCAACCAAAATTTCCTTTGGGCAACCTAATTCCGTTTGAATTGCAATGTATTTGGATGTGTTGGTTGCCCGTACTTGCCCAAGGGCAACTAGAATTTATTTTCCTATTTCACAAACTGACTGGGTAGGACCTTCAATGGACTCTCCACAGATGGAATGGTATTAAACTGGACATTTGCAGAAATTGATCTTCTACATTTGTACATGTGTATGTGTATGTGTACATGTGTATGTATCATCTTAGACATTCACTGGTTCAAAGGTTCAACTATTCCCATATTGTGTCACGCCAAAGTAAAGTTACTGTGCAGACAAGCCCCACAGAAGCTTAGGTAATACAGTAATTTTCTGGTTCCAGGAACAATTATGTTGGCAGTACGTGTGGGCGAAATCGAATGAAATTGTCGGTAATATCGCACAGGGGGTTAGCTTTGAAGAAATCTGGCAGTAATAACTTGGAATCGGTTGAACCAACGGTCATGGATTATCCCATGATATGGTGATTAGATTAGGCTCTTCAGACAAGCACACATGTACAGGGATATATACATGTACGATGAGAAAAATCAAATTTTCCCAAAACACATACATCAACCTTGTAATGTGGTTTAAGTGCAGCTTAGTACTATTGAACTTTCATCAAATCTGGACCTGGGAGAGAATGGGGGGATAAAAATACAGAGGGAGTTATAGTGAACTATAGTGAAATGTCGGCATGCTGTCTATGTGGGCTTACAAACACCTAGAAACTTGGAGCCCATGGAATTCTGGGTTCATGCCTCCCAGGCCACTGATGTCGCCAGAAAGGAGATGTGCAATTGAATTGCCCCTTAACTGTTGGACAGTCTGTCTATACTGTGGACAGTAATCAGGGGAGTTAGTGTGGAGGAGAGAGGCTAATAGTCCAGTCCTGGCCAGTCTGACTGACCCCTGAGTCCAGAGACAGCCAGGCTGACTATACCACTGATCTGGTCAGTGTATGATTGACCGATCTAATAGAGGGCCAGAACACATCCCATTTATCAGAGTTAGCCAGTTATTTCATTAGTAGATCCCCGCAGTTAATTATCGTACAGTACTGTTTGTTCACGTTCAAATAATGGACCAAACCATGTATTGGCCGCAGCCTCACACACATGTACATATACATGTAACTTCATTTATTTATCAATCAAGTGGCAGAATTGATAATTTAATTGAATATGATACTGAAAATTATCTTACTCTGGTCTCACCTGAATTAAGACTTTTAATTATTGACAGGTGAACATTCTCTCTTAGTGAATGCAATTGCTGCCTATTGATAGTCACACTCAGACTGGATGGTTTATTGTCAAGCAAAGTTAAATCATATTCACTCATTCACTCACTCACTTTTGTCCAGCAATACCTTTTCAATGGGAGGTCTTACACAAGGTTACTTTACACATGTATGTAACTTGCAGTTGAAGCAGATCCTTTGTTAATTACATGAATATTTCATCAATCTTACATGTACACCAAATTGTTGCCCTGCAAATCGGTCAACACACACACAAGCATCAGTTAATTCAATACCCTTATCCTACTTTTTGGGAAGAGAATACTTTGAAAACCATTTATATTACAAACTTTAACTGGCTAACATTTAGCCTGATCCATCTCCATGTACATACAAGTACAGATCTGAAGATAATGTATAGATTGCATACTATAATTCCACCACTCCTATTTACTGTAAACTTTACTAACGACTCCTAATTATGCTAACGAGAGTTTATCAGAGTTAATTCACTATAATTCGCCCCACTGACCGAGTGCCATGGTTCCCACGGCATTGCTGCTCGGACAATATAACACGCGCTAAAGGAAACACTTCATACGATCAGCCCCACAGACTTCCGAGCAGCGACCAAAATCTGCTTTCCCTTTCCCTGTTGTATGTCTTAAATGCACTTTCATCCAAGGGGTCGTCCTCAAATATCAGATGGTGATTTGATAAATATTTTGCAATCGTACCAGGTTTAGAAGAAGTCAGAATTATTGAGAATTTCAAGTGTAATGTTCAGATTGTATCTGGACGAAAATTCAATGAAAGTGGTTGAATTATATATTTGTAGAGACTAGAGTACATGATTATATGCTATCCTCCGTCAACAAGAATATTTCATCCAGGGCTCGAAATTCCCACAAGCCTGGCAGCCCGTGGCTGGTGAATTTAGAACTTGTCCGGTTGAATTTAGTTCTGAAGCTAGCTAACCAGCCCGACTGGCTGGTTGTAATTCAAGAATTTCAGCTCAGTGTAATGAAATATACCAGCCCGATGGTCTAGCAAAGTTTGATGGTAAATTCATGCCCTGTCATGCCATGGCTACTGTTAACGTTTACATTTGTACATGCCTCATTGGCTTACATGGACATGAAACTTCAGATTTTCATAATTTCCAACAAATTCAGGGCGCAGAGTTGATTCAGTTCAAGTTGAAGTAACCTGCTATCATTAGACGTACATAAACAGTTAATCGCGGATCTTCCCCTACAATAGTCATTACGACCAGAAGTACATAGAAGTGCCCTTCACGCAGTACATATTTCCTGCTACTGACTGCTGATCAAGCTCTACTGAGTTCCTACCAACAATACTACAGGGTTTAGCGAGGGCAACTGGTGCAGGCGTCTAGTGAAGCATGCGACGCCATGAATAAAGGATGAGCACGGAGATGTTGTTATTAGTTGAAGAGATTATACACTTCAGCGTTGATGAAGAATAATACACAGTAACTGGTCGTGTCCTTGTAAAAACAGTCAGTCCATGCATTCATAAACTTATATAGGTACATGCAGTACATCCAACCATCAGTGCTCGCAATATCAAACTCCAGAACTTTAATTTGCACCCAAATTGTGCTGTTAAATGCCGTGCCCAAAATTGAGGTATGCCCAAAATAAAGATCACTACTCTTTTTTTAAATTCAATTAGTTGATTTTTTTCTAGAAAATCAATGCTGAGATAGACTATATGTTATTTGAATCAAAGCCTATCAATAAATGATTTTCTTTAAGCCCAGCGCACATGAGAGCGATCAGCTGAGCTAGGGGCCTACATGTAACGGCCTCAACTGCCTGTTAGCTCAGCCTCAGGGGATAGCTCTCGTGTGGTTTCAGCGCACACGGTTAGCAAAAGTTTCATGAAATTGATTTCAGTTCCCGCATAACGTCTTCTTCAAGACTATTTTGAAGAGTCGTGCATATGAATCGCGTGAAAATAAGATGCGATTCATTGGCCGGTCCAATAAAACTGCTGAACTGTTGGCTTGCGTTCGCCGCACACGCTGAGGCGAAATTTTCAAACAAGTTTGACATTTTTCTCCCGGCCTCGCGAGGCCAAAAACTCACCAAAAACTGCCCGCATACAAGAGCTAGACCCCGAGCTGACAGGCAATTGAGGCCGTTAGCTCAGCTGATAGCTCTTGTGCGCGCCGGGCTTTAATTCAGGGAATCTCAAGTTTTCTTCAATTTTAATCCGAGTTCAGGATACATGCCCAAATTAGGAAGATCTAAATCCCTTACTGCAATAAATGACATAAAATCATCTACATGTATCTGAACTTCTAATAACACTCAAAGATACACATGTACAGTACACCCAAGAATTAAACTGGTCAAATTCGCGAAGGATAGCCGAAAAATGTCGCGAACCGTTCGCGAACGATTCGCCAGTACCTCTCGTCATACCTTTCGCGAGAAAATGTCAGAATTGAACCTTTCGCGAAAGGAATACGCGAACGATGTTTGAGGAAATACATGTCGTAAAATGTTTATATTCTTGTCTGTCAACTATTTATTTTTCATTTGCTGGTGTGTTTTGTTTTTAATGGCATTAATTAGGTCCATATACCTAATTTTGCAAATGAATTGCAACTATAAAATCACGACGATGTAGGCCTACCGGTTTTCCTCGTCAGTCCATGATGATCATGATGCAAGCCGTGATTCACGCAAAATCGAGATCGTAAATTCGGGAGCTATATCACCGTATTCATCTAGTCAAAAAGTCGCATCATCTGCCCCTTATTTGAGTTCATTGTGCTGTATGGCTTGTTTTTGTAACTGAAATCTTTCACATCCAAATGAACTTGGCAGTGCATGAAGCCCGATCTAAAACATGGCGTCAGCCAGCCGTTCATAAGAGGCGTGTCCAGTTGCTACGAAGAGGGGAAACAACTCTGAGCAGACATTTAAATACGAAGCTGCGCATCAAAAAACCCCTCGGCTCTGGGTACATTCATAATGTATTAAATTTGAACCAAGATGTCAGGAACACCAAGCAGTCAAGTCACAAATATACAGATTATCAAAAATTTTGCAATTAGAAATGACCCCTAAGATTTCCGTCCAATCAGAGAAACCGGTATTCATTACATGAATTTCTTGATGCATCAATGATGTATACCAAATTTTACATCGAGCATTTGAACGGTATCAGAGATAGAGATCATTAATGATTTCGCATAAATTAAAGATGGCCACCCTTCCTTCTCGCCACTCAGAGGAACTGATGTGGTTATTCATTGAAATTTCTCTTGATACATTGATGCTGTATACCAAGATTCGTATAGAACACTGAAATGGTATCAGAGATATACATCATTAAAGATTTTGCATAAATTAAAGAT
>JAVTVY010016765.1:0-59449 GCA_036873755.1 Hanleya hanleyi
ACCCTGCCCCAAAAGGGCAGAAATTACCCCGCAACATGGCAACCATGGATGAACTTGTCAGGGAAATGCTCGCAGAAATAGCAGACCCTGCCCCAGAAGGGCAGAAATTACCCCGCAACATGGCAACCATGGATGAACTTGTCAGGGAAATGCTCGCAGAAATAGCAGACCCTGTCCCAAAAGGGCAGAAATTACCCGCAACATGGCAACCATGGATGAACTTGTCAGGGAAATGCTCGCAGAAATAGCAGACCCTGCCCCAGAAGGGCAGAAATTACCCCGCAACATGGCAACCATGGATGAACTTGTCAGGGAAATGCTCGCAGAGGCATGTGAGACCCTGCCCCCAAAGGGCAGAAGTACACAACATGGCAACCATGGATGATCTCATCATGCAAATGTTCACAGAAATAGCAGACCCTGCCCAAAGGGCAGAAATTACCCCACAACATGGCAACCATGGATGATCTTATCCTTCGTGTTCACAGAAATAGCAGACCCCTGCCCCAAAAGGGCAAGAATTACCCACAACATGGCAACCATGGATGATCTTATCATGGAAATGTTCACAGAAATAGCAGACCTAACACAAACGGGCAGAAATTACCTGGCTGCCAGCAGCCATGGATGATCTTATCATGGAAATGTTCACAGAAATAGCAGACCCTGCCCCCAAAGGGCAGAAATTACCGCAACATGGCAACCATGGATGATCTTATGTGGAAATGTTCACAGAAATAGCAGACCCTGCCCCAAAGGCGAGAGTACCACAACATGGCAACCATGGATGACCGCTTGTGTGGAAATGTTCACAGAAATAGCAGACCCTGCCCCCAAAAGGGCAGAAATTACCCCGCAAATTCCCCCACAACATGGCAACCATGGATGATCTTATCATGGAAATGTTCACAGAAATAGCAGACCCTGCCCCCAAAAGGGCAGAAATTACCCCACAACATGGCAACCATGGATGATCTTATCATGGAAATGTTCACAGAAATAGCAGACCCTGCCCCCAAAAGGGCAGAAATTACCCCACAACATGGCAACCATGGATGATCTGATGGAAATGTTCACAGAAATAGCAGACCCTGCCCCCAAAAGGGCAGAAATTACCCCGCAACATGGCAACCATGGATGAACTTATCATGGAAATGTTCACAGAAATAGCAGACCCTGCCCCCAAAAGGGCAGAAATTACCCCACAACATGGCAACCATGGATGATCTTATCATGGAAATGTTCACAGAAATAGCAGACCCTGCCCCCAAAAGGGCAGAAATTACCCCACAACATGGCAACCATGGATGATCTTATCATGGAAATATTCACAGAAATAGCAGACCCTGCCCCCAAAAGGGCAGAAATTACCCCACCAACATGGCAACCATGGATGATTATCATGGAAATGTTCACGAAATAGCAGACCCTGCCCCCAAGGGCAGAAATGCCAACATGGCAACCATGGATGATCTTATCATGGAAATGTTCACAGAAATAGCAGACCCTGCCCCCAAAAGGGCAGAAATTACCCCACAACATGGCAACCATGGATGAACTTATCATGGAAATGTTCACAGAAATAGCAGACCCTGCCCCCAAAAGGGCAGAAATTACCCCACAACATGGCAACCATGGATGATCTTATCATGGAAATGTTCACAGAAATAGCAGACCCTGCGCCCAAAAGGGCAGAAATTACCCCACAACATGGCAACCATGGATGAACTTGTCATGGAAATGTTCACAGAAATAGGTGACCCTGCCCCCAAAAGGGCAGAAATTACCCCACAACATGGCAACCATGGATGATCTTATCATGGAAATGTTCACAGAAATAGCAGACCCTGCCCCCAAAAGGGCAGAAATTACCCCACAACATGGCAACCATGGATGATCTTATCATGGAAATGTTCACAGAAATAGCAGACCCTGCCCCAAAAGGGCAGAAATTACCCCGCAACATGGCAACCATGGATGACCTTGTCATGGAAATGTTCGCAGAAATAGCAGACCCTGCCCCCAAAAGGGCAGAAATTACCCCGCAACATGGCAACCATGGATGACCTTATCATGGAAATGTTCGCAGAAATAGCAGACCCTGCCCCCAAAAGGGCAGAAATTACCCCGCAACATGGCAACCATGGATGATCTTATCATGGAAATGTTCACAGAAATAGCAGACCCTGCCCCCAAAAGGGCAGAAATTACCCCGCAACATGGCAACCATGGATGAACTTATCATGGAAATGTTCACAGAAATAGCAGACCCTGCCCCCAAAAGGGCAGAAATTACCCCGCAACATGGCAACCATGGATGAACTTATCATGGAAATGTTCACAGAAATAGCAGACCCTGCCCCCAAAAGGGCAGAAATTACCCCGCAACATGGCAACCATGGATGATCTTATCATGGAAATGTTCACAGAAATAGCAGACCCTGCCCCCAAAAGGGCAGAAATTACCCCACAACATGGCAACCATGGATGAACTTATCATGGAAATGTTCACAGAAATAGCAGACCCTGCCCCCAAAAGGGCAGAAATTACCCCACAACATGGCAACCATGGATGATCTTATCATGGAAATGTTCACAGAAATAGCAGACCCTGCCCCCAAAAGGGCAGAAATTACCCCACAACATGGCAACCATGGATGAACTTGTCATGGAAATGTTCACAGAAATAGCAGACCCTGCCCCCAAAAGGGCAGAAATTACCCCACAACATGGCAACCATGGATGATCTTATCATGGAAATGTTCACAGAAATAGCAGACCCTGCCCCCAAAAGGGCAGAAATTACCCCACAACATGGCAACCATGGATGAACTTATCATGGAAATGTTCACAGAAATAGCAGACCCTGCCCCCAAAAGGGCAGAAATTACCCCACAACATGGCAACCATGGATGATCTTATCATGGAAATGTTCACAGAAATAGCAGACCCTGCCCCCAAAAGGGCAGAAATTACCCCACAACATGGCAACCATGGATGAACTTATCATGGAAATGTTCACAGAAATAGCAGACCCTGCCCCCAAAAGGGCAGAAATTACCCCGCAACATGGCAACCATGGATGATCTTATCATGGAAATGTTCACAGAAATAGCAGACCCTGCCCCCAAAAGGGCAGAAATTACCCCGCAACATGGCAACCATGGATGAACTTATCATGGAAATGTTCACAGAAATAGCAGACCCTGCCCCCAAAAGGGCAGAAATTACCCCGCAACATGGCAACCATGGATGATCTTATCATGGAAATGTTCACAGAAATAGCAGACCCTGCCCCCAAAAGGGCAGAAATTACCCCGCAACATGGCAACCATGGATGATCTTATCATGGAAATGTTCACAGAAATAGCAGACCCTGCCCCCAAAAGGGCAGAAATTACCCCGCAACATGGCAACCATGGATGATCTTATCATGGAAATGTTCACAGAAATAGCAGACCCTGCCCCCAAAAGGGCAGAAATTACCCCGCAACATGGCAACCATGGATGATCTTATCATGGAAATGTTCACAGAAATAGCAGACCCTGCCCCCAAAAGGGCAGAAATTACCCCACAACATGGCAACCATGGATGATCTTATCATGGAAATGTTCACAGAAATAGCAGACCCTGCCCCCAAAAGGGCAGAAATTACCCCGCAACATGGCAACCATGGATGATCTTATCATGGAAATGTTCACAGAAATAGCAGACCCTGCCCCAAAAGGGCAGAAATTACCCCGCAACATGGCAACCATGGATGACCTTGTCATGGAAATGTTCGCAGAAATACCAGACCCTGCCCCCAAAAGGGCAGAAATTACCCCGCAACATGGCAACCATGGATGACCTTATCATGGAAATGTTCGCAGAAATAGCAGACCCTGCCCCCAAAAGGGCAGAAATTACCCCACAACATGGCAACCATGGATGAACTTATCATGGAAATGTTCACAGAAATAGCAGACCCTGCCCCCAAAAGGGCAGAAATTACCCCGCAACATGGCAACCATGGATGAACTTATCATGGAAATGTTCACAGAAATAGCAGACCCTGCCCCCAAAAGGGCAGAAATTACCCCGCAACATGGCAACCATGGATGAACTTATCATGGAAATGTTCACAGAAATAGCAGACCCTGCCCCCAAAAGGGCAGAAATTACCCCGCAACATGGCAACCATGGATGATCTTATCATGGAAATGTTCGCAGAAATAGCAGACCCTGCCCCCAAAAGGGCAGAAATTACCCCACAACATGGCAACCATGGATGATCTTATCATGGAAATGTTCACAGAAATAGCAGACCCTGCCCCCAAAAGGGCAGAAATTACCCCGCAACATGGCAACCATGGATGATCTTATCATGGAAATGTTCACAGAAATAGCAGACCCTGCCCCAAAAGGGCAGAAATTACCCCGCAACATGGCAACCATGGATGACCTTGTCATGGAAATGTTCACAGAAATACCAGACCCTGCCCCCAAAAGGGCAGAAATTACCCCGCAACATGGCAACCATGGATGACCTTATCATGGAAATGTTCGCAGAAATAGCAGACCCTGCCCCCAAAAGGGCAGAAATTACCCCACAACATGGCAACCATGGATGAACTTATCATGGAAATGTTCACAGAAATAGCAGACCCTGCCCCCAAAAGGGCAGAAATTACCCCGCAACATGGCAACCATGGATGAACTTATCATGGAAATGTTCACAGAAATAGCAGACCCTGCCCCCAAAAGGGCAGAAATTACCCCGCAACATGGCAACCATGGATGATCTTATCATGGAAATGTTCACAGAAATAGCAGACCCTGCCCCCAAAAGGGCAGAAATTACCCCGCAACATGGCAACCATGGATGATCTTATCATGGAAATGTTCGCAGAAATAGCAGACCCTGCCCCCAAAAGGGCAGAAATTACCCCGCAACATGGCAACCATGGATGATCTTATCATGGAAATGTTCACAGAAATAGCAGACCCTGCCCCCAAAAGGGCAGAAATTACCCCGCAACATGGCAACCATGGATGATCTTATCATGGAAATGTTCACAGAAATAGCAGACCCTGCCCCCAAAAGGGCAGAAATTACCCCGCAACATGGCAACCATGGATGATCTTATCATGATGTTCGCAGAAATGGCAGACCCTGCCCCCAAAGGGCAGAAATTACCTAACATGGCAACCATGGATGATCTTATCATGGAAATGTTCACAGAAATAGCAGACCCCTGCCCCCAAAGGGGCAGAAATTACCCCACAACATGGCAACCATGGATGATCTTATCATGGAAATGTTCACAGAAATAGCAGAACCTGCCCCCAAAAGGGCAGAAATTACCCCACAACATGGCAACCATGGATGATCTTATCATGGAAATGTTCACAGAAATAGCAGACCCTGCCCCAAAAGGGCAGAAATTACCCCGCAACATGGCAACCATGGATGACCTTGTCATGGAAATGTTCGCAGAAATAGCAGACCCTGCCCCCAAAAGGGCAGAAATTACCCCGCAACATGGCAACCATGGATGACCTTATCATGGAAATGTTCGCAGAAATAGCAGACCCTGCCCCCAAAAGGGCAGAAATTACCCCACAACATGGCAACCATGGATGAACTTATCATGGAAATGTTCACAGAAATAGCAGACCCTGCCCCCAAAAGGGCAGAAATTACCCCGCAACATGGCAACCATGGATGAACTTATCATGGAAATGTTCACAGAAATAGCAGACCCTGCCCCCAAAAGGGCAGAAATTACCCCGCAACATGGCAACCGTGGATGAACTTATCATGGAAATGTTCGCAGAAATAGCAGACCCTGCCCCCAAAAGGGCAGAAATTACCCCACAACATGGCAACCATGGATGATCTTATCATGGAAATGTTCACAGAAATAGCGGACCCTGCCCCCAAAAGGGCAGAAATTACCCCACAACATGGCAACCATGGATGAACTTATCATGGAAATGTTCACAGAAATAGCAGACCCTGCCCCCAAAAGGGCAGAAATTACCCCACAACATGGCAACCATGGATGATCTTATCATGGAAATGTTCACAGAAATAGCAGACCCTGCCCCCAAAAGGGCAGAAATTACCCCACAACATGGCAACCATGGATGAACTTATCATGGAAATGTTCACAGAAATAGCAGACCCTGCCCCCAAAAGGGCAGAAATTACCCCACAACCTGGCAACCATGGATGATCTTATCATGGAAATGTTCACAGAAATAGCAGACCCTGCCCCCAAAAGGGCAGAAATTACCCCGCAACATGGCAACCATGGATGAACTTATCATGGAAATGTTCACAGAAATAGCAGACCCTGCCGCCAAAAGGGCAGAAATTACCCCGCAACATGGCAACCATGGATGAACTTATCATGGAAATGTTCACAGAAATAGCAGACCCTGCCCCCAAAAGGGCAGAAATTACCCCACAACATGGCAACCATGGATGATCTTATCATGGAAATGTTCACAGAAATAGCAGACCCTGCCCCCAAAAGGGCAGAAATTACCCCACAACATGGCAACCATGGATGATCTTATCATGGAAATGTTCACAGAAATAGCAGACCCTGCCCCCAAAAGGGCAGAAATTACCCCACAACATGGCAACCATGGATGATCTTATCATGGAAATGTTCACAGAAATAGCAGACCCTGCCCCCAAAAGGGCAGAAATTACCCCACAACATGGCAACCATGGATGAACTTATCATGGAAATGTTCACAGAAATAGCAGACCCTGCCCCCAAAAGGGCAGAAATTACCCCACAACATGGCAACCATGGATGATCTTATCATGGAAATGTTCACAGAAATAGCAGACCCTGCCCCCAAAAGGGCAGAAATTACCCCACAACATGGCAACCATGGATGAACTTATCATGGAAATGTTCACAGAAATAGCAGACCCTGCCCCCAAAAGGGCAGAAATTACCCCACAACATGGCAACCATGGATGATCTTATCATGGAAATGTTCACAGAAATAGCAGACCCTGCCCCAAAAGGGCAGAAATTACCCCGCAACATGGCAACCATGGATGACCTTGTCATGGAAATGTTCGCAGAAATAGCAGACCCTGCCCCCAAAAGGGCAGAAATTACCCCGCAACATGGCAACCATGGATGACCTTATCATGGAAATGTTCGCAGAAATAGCAGACCCTGCCCCAAAAGGGCAGAAATTACCCCGCAACATGGCAACCATGGATGACCTTATCATGGAAATGTTCGCAGAAATAGCAGACCCTGCCCCAAAAGGGCAGAAATTACCCCGCAACATGACAACCATGGATGACCGTATCATGGAAATGTTCGCAGAAATAGCAGACCCTGCCCCAAAAGGGCAGAAATTACCCCGCAACATGGCAACCATGGATGAACTTGTCAGGGAAATGCTCGCAGAAATAGCAGACCCTGCCCCAAAAGGGCAGAAATTACCCCGCAACATGGCAACCATGGATGAACTTGTCAGGGAAATGCTCGCAGAAATAGCAGACCCTGCCCCAGAAGGGCAGAAATTACCCCGCAACATGGCAACCATGGATGAACTTGTCAGGGAAATGCTCGCAGAAATAGCAGACCCTGCCCCAAAAGGGCAGAAATTACCCCGCAACATGGCAACCATGGATGAACTTGTCAGGGAAATGCTCGCAGAAATAGCAGACCCTGCCCCAAAAGGGCAGAAATTACCCCGCAACATGGCAACCATGGATGAACTTGTCAGGGAAATGCTCGCAGAAATAGCAGACCCTGCCCCAGAAGGGCAGAAATTACCCCGCAACATGGCAACCATGGATGAACTTGTCAGGGAAATGCTCGCAGAAATAGCAGACCCTGCCCCAAAAGGGCAGAAATTACCCCGCAACATGGCAACCATGGATGAACTTGTCAGGGAAATGCTCGCAGAAATAGCAGACCCTGCCCCAGAAGGGCAGAAATTACCCCGCAACATGGCAACCATGGATGAACTTGTCAGGGAAATGCTCGCAGAAATAAAGCAGACCCTGTCCCAAAAGGGCAGAAATTACCTGCAACATGGCAACCATGGATGAACTTGTCAGGGAAATGCTCGCAGAAATAGCAGACCCTGCCCCAGAAGGCAGAAATTACCCCGCAACATGGCAACCATGGAGAACTTGTCAGGGAAATGCTCGCAGAAATAGCAGACCCTGCCTGAGAAGAGCAGAAATGCCCTGCAACATGGCAACCATGGATGAACTTGTCAGGGAAATGCTCGCAGAAATAGCAGACCCTGCCCCAGAAGGGCAGAAATTACCCCGCAACATGGCAACCATGGACGACCTTATCATGGAAATGTTCGCAGAAATAGCAGACACTGCCCCAAAAGGGCAGAAATTACCCCGCAACATGGCAACCATGGATGAACTTGTCAGGAAATGCTCGCAGAAATAGCAGACCCTGCCCCAAAAGGGCAGAAATTACCCGCAACATGGCAACCATGGATGAACTTGTCAGGAAATGCTCGCAGAAATAGCAGACCCTGCCCCAGAAGGGCAGAAATTACCCGCAACATGGCAACCATGGATGAACTTGTCAGGGAAATGCTCGCAGAAATAGCAGACCCTGCCCCAGAAGGGCAGAAATTACCCCGCAACATGGCAACCATGGATGAACTTGTCAGGGAAATGCTCGCAGAAATAGCAGACCCTGTCCCAGAAGGGCAGAAATTACCCCGCAACATGGCAACCATGGATGAACTTGTCAGGGAAATGCTCGCAGAAATAGCAGACCCTGCCCCAGAAGGGCAGAAATTACCCCGCAACATGGCAACCATGGACGACCTTATCATGGAAATGTTCGCAGAAATAGCAGACACTGCCCCAAAAGGGCAGAAATTACCCCGCAACATGGCAACCATGGATGAACTTGTCAGGGAAATGCTCGCAGAAATAGCAGACCCTACCCCAGAAGAGCAGTCATTCATTGACCTGGACTCCCAGGCCCCTTCAGCAGTTCAGCTACCAACTCAGCCGTGGGTGGACATACTTAATGATGCCAAAGACGAGTTTGAGGTCGATGGCGCCTCTGTGGTCTTCTCCACATGGAGAGTTGCGGTAGAAGACCCAGTAGGCATTGGCGATATCCATGGCAGATTGCCGAGAGAATTGAAGCCAGGGCAAGGCGTATGGCCCTAGATGGCCGAATGGCAGATAATAGAGCAGCAAGGTTCATCAAGAGCTCCCAAAGGGTGAGTACATCATAAGAGTCAAGTTTCAGCGAGAGAGGGATGAAGGTGATTGAGGAATATTTTGACCCGGTGAAGACGGAAATACGGAAAGGTCAGGAGGCTATAGTTGATGAAAGGACCTAAATATAGAGTGCCGAGAAGAATAAATCTGCAAGCCCACCAGAAGATAGTCCTGTCTGCATTAGAACAATTCGTTATTGATTGGTCTAAGCGAGAAAAAGTTGAACCTGCAGTATTCGCTGATTGGCTGAACCACACCCAGAGCAAGGTCGTTGAAACAATCCGCCATATTGACAGTACTCTTCCCCAAGCAAAACAAGTACTGAGAAAGCTCGATTCGCAAGAAGTTCTAGCAAATCTCCAGAGTAAATTCGTCATAGTCCCAGCAGAGAAAGCTCCAAATAATATAATATTCATATGTAAATATTACTATTACCAGGTGCTGGTTAAAGAATTGAGAGTAGACATATCATCAAATACGTCTACTTACTCCTAAATCATTCTCTTGATGACGACTTTACAACGAATATCATGTGGATTAAGAATACTGATCAGCGATACGGATTTGATATTTTTGGAACATCATAATGTCTTGCCGGAATCATTGAAAACTGTTGACCGCTTCTCTCTTGCAGGAAACTAGCCTATGTTTATGTATACTATGATTGTCTTTTTGAACTTGGTGCTAATGCTGTTATATGGAATATGGAATAGGTCTTTAGATTATGCACGCGGATATACTTTAATGGACGACGGCTGAATTATGAATGACGGACCAGATGCTTGTAATTGGGGTAGGCCAGTACACCACGCTCTCTGTTTTCGTAGAGTCTGTTTCCACTTCCTGCGCCGAAATAATATGACCAACAAACTTCACTTCCTCTTTAAAGAACTCACACTTCTTCCGAGGTAATTTGATAGCGTTATCTCTCGATCGATGGAAAATGTTATCAAGTGTTTCTTAAATGTCTCGGAAAGGCCCTGCGGGCCCCACCATTAAAGTAGTCTTCTCCTTATCGAAGTTTAGTAGTATCGCAAGCAATATCCAATACCGAAAATAACTTGGACCTCACCAATTGACCAAGCATGTCCAGCCCAGGTAGGGATTACGATTCCTTGACTCTTCTGTTTTTCAGCTTTCGGTAGTCGACGCAAAAACGTAAGGTGCAATCTTTCTTCCGCGCAAAAACGTTGCTCATGGGGTATGTGACATCTGATGATCCCGCATGTCATCAACTCCTTTGAATGCTCTTTCAGCACATGGAACATAAAGGAGCATTCGCCGGAAGCGCTGTTTAAACGGCACATTGTCGGACAACTGTATCTTTTGTTCAACATCCGTTGTGTCTTTTGTCTTAATCGCCACTGCAATGATTTATGCTGTTTCGATGTAATCTGCGCGGCATACCAACTTTGTCAATAGAATGTCTTCCGTTATTCTTCTGGGCAAAAACAATACTCACAGATCAAATCAATCACAAAAGTGCATTGAGCGCAATCACGGCCGTTTGAGTGAACAATTTAGAGAGCTGAACTGAGATCTCTTAAAGATGACAACCTTGCATTTAGAAGGAGCGCAGGCGCAATCTCCAACTAGAGTGGCAAAGTCGACATCTTCTCGGGTGAACCTACAAGAAAAATGCAACCTTTCACAAAGGTTGCAGTGATTTCTTTTTGGGGGAGGGTACGACAATTTTATCAGTTTCTGTGCTAATAAATTGTGTTTAAATTAGCTCATGCCGAGGACACTACAAACACGGCTAAGGTAATAACTTGTGCTTAACTCGTATAAAGGCAAATGTGCCGGGATGCAGAGTTGAGAACTTGTGTTTAACTCGTACCATGATCACTAGATCACTAATAACTCCTTCGGTCTGTAAAATTTGAAAGTTTGACCATGCGAGTTATTGGCGAGTTACTAAAGAACTCGTCAATAACTCGTTATAATAACTTGTGTATTTGTGAGTTCTGTATGGGTTCTGTACGAGTTCTGTGCGATCTATTAAACAATCTTTTTGTTTGCCTCCATTGCGGTTTTTCGGGAAGTTAGTCCCTAACAAAATCGGGACTTTGCTGTTGTATCTACTATCTGGGACAACTTAAACAAACACTCACCGAACGGACTGATCCTGGAACAAGCATCTAGTCTTTCCCATCACCTCAATGTAATAAGCATAAGGTAGAATCCCCCTAGCGATGCACTCAATCTGGATGAAATTCTGCAACGGTTTTATCTGGCAAGATGACAGATACTGTTGCTGAACGCTCTCAGATAGATACGGCAGCGCCATACATGGAACACCATTGACCGAGACCGCTGCCTCGGTCGCTGTACCAATTATTCAGAGAGGTGGCGATTGCCTTGTTCTCTGCATAAGGCTTCAGTAAAAGGAAGCTAATGTGCAACCTTCGGCGCTGACTTTTTCCCGTTTGAATGACACCTTATATGGTCGGTGTTTATTCTGCATTTGCTGGACAGTTGGCCATATTGGCCACACTTCCAGCATTGTGGACCACGCTGGAATTCGATGTCTGAAAAAATGAATGATGTGTGGCTCTCCTCTCCTCCCAGTACCTATGTCCCCAGTGTTTGACCAACGAGGTGGCGGCTCCTCCCGTCTCCGAGGGGCCGGCAACTTGAGACCCGTCCTCTCAGTCAACCACCCGTGTATAAACTTCTGAGATTTGTTCAATTTCTCAAAAGTATGAGCCGATTTTCCAAGTACAGAAGACCGTTGGTCATCCTCGATCGTCGCAGTGTGGGTATTAATGGCCGCTGCCACGATCCCAAAACGAGGGTTTCTCGTCTTCGTCACTCAGGCCTCCCTGCGGTGTAGTCTGACAAGCATTCAGTCTGGCTGGCAGTGTGTAGGCTCTAGGTATCAGTGGACTCTCAACAGTCTCTGCATCATCATTATTTGCGTCGGTGGGCTCATCGGCTTCTAGCCACTGGATCTCTGTTCCCATGTATATTGCTCTGGCGTCTTTCGGGTAGGATTGGTTTTATAAATGTAACAAAGTAACGCCCACAAACACGTATCTTAAGCTCACACGCTCTGATTGGTCTGAATGATCACGAGATATTCCATGGAAATGACACTAATTCATGGAAACGTAGTGACGCCCGTCAACGTCCATCGTTACGCCTTATCGCTCGTCTCAACTCCGTAACTCTCTATCATAATGCCTTAACACACTATCGTAACGCCACAACGCGGAAGTGATAGCAGTGATGTTATGTGTTGGCCATTGGTGTCTGACCCTTGATGGAAGTGATGTCATCGCCGGAAATGACGTCATCTTCAGAAAAGACTTCCTCACACGCTTGTTCTTACATCTGGTGGTGCCGCTGTACCTTGTAAGCTGTCGCCATAATCGACGACATCGCCAAAAGATATATCATCTCCGGAAGAGACGTCAACGGCTGAGGTAATGTCGTGGCGCATGATGGCGACACCTGGAACCTGGTACACCCTTTCGCCTACAAGTTCTAAGATGCAGGTGACGCCACCATTCCGATGGCGTCACTGCCTGTGATGACGTCGCTTCCGGCGCTGACGTCACTTACAAGCTATAGGTATCGACGCCACCACCAGGTGTGAGCACATGCGTGCGAGGAAGTCTTTTCCGGAAATGACGCCACTTCCGGCGATGACGTCACCTTCATCAAGTTTCAAAGACCAATGACTAACATATGTGTGCGGTGACTTATAAAGGCGCTACGATAGAGAGTTAAGGTGTTCAGACGAACGTTGAGGCGTAGCGATGGGCGCTGTCTAGGGTAACTACATTTTGATGAATTAGTGTCAATTCCATGGGATATCACGTGGTATTCTATCCCACGAGAGTCACATGTTCACTCTATGGTCTAGTGCATAGCTGTGTAGGTAGGCGCCTCTTCACACAACCACACTGACTTACGCTCCCCGATCTGCGCTTTCTCTGCCACTCATGAAGTCGCAAATTACGTCACTTCCGAACGAAACCTTCTCTAGCATAGTCAACTTCACGTGGGCATCAATACGAGAACCTGCAGGACCAATTTAGAGTACGGTAAGGATGGCTCCTAGATCGCTCAATCATAGCTCTGTGCTCCCTAAACTGTCCCCTTACGCCTCGAATGTGCATGCCCAACGTGACCTCGCTACCAGTAGGAAACATCCCAGTCGTAGTATACTCCACGAGCACTTCAACATGACACCCAGCACGGCCCATTTAAAGCAGAGACGGTTCCTAGATCGCCCAAACACGACCTGTGTACCCCTAAAATGCCCTCTTTCTTTACTACTCGACTACTCATGCACAGTATGGCGTCATTTCCATTCCAAACCTCACCAGTCATGGTCTACACCACGAGCGCTTCAATATGACACCCTGCCCGAGTCGAGACCCTCCACGACACCTTGGGATCAGGTAGAGCCCAACTAGACCCATTTTACGGTTTTCCTGCATGTTGTGTTGTAAAAATCGTTTTACCGCGTTTTTCGGAAAATACTCTCCACGTCACCCATCTCGTGCCCAGGTGTCACCTCTCACCGGATGTGACCTTTGACCTGAAAGTGACCTCTGACCCGGAAGTACCTTTGGCCCGGAAGTACCTTTCACCCACATCTGTGACGTTACCTGAATTGACGTCACTCCTCCGCCACCGGTTAGCATTCGCATAGGATAGGTTCAAACTTCTGCCTAACTTTTTAACCAGAGGCCAACAAGAATTAAAGGCATGGGACACGATACCAAAGGGGCCCATGTGTATTAGACGCCCCTTTCGATCTTGCGTAAGTTAATTCAAACTGCCCAACCTACATACATATATGCTGCGTATTTTTCAAAGGGTGTTGATTCTATCATTTTACAAAATAATAATGCTTTATCATTCGAATTTATTGTCATGAATTATTCTAATTTGAAGGGACTTGTTCTCAGAAATACTCCGAGTAAAAGTTTCGTTGTCGAAGAAGCATTTCTCGCAAGTTTAGTTTCAATTCAGTTCTGTTTGAATCCAAACAAGATTGTGTACTATTAGTAGGAAGCCGTGACATCTGGCATGATTGCCTGGTAAGTTCAAATCCGGGTGAAAGGTCAATTCCGAGTCAGGGGACTTCGGGTGTCAATCTGCGCAGGCGCAATCGGGTAGTAGTAGAAAAAGGCATCTAGATGGATGTTTTCGGTTGAAGGTGGGCCATCCCTGGTCCGAATGGGTCGTGTGAGGTATCAGTTTGAAGCTCCCAAGGGGAGCATTCGACTGAACTGATGTGTAGTGAAAGTAAGGCTGTCGGCAGGCAGGGAATTGTGGGAAAAATATATTTGAATGGACGTTTTGGGGTCGAGGTGGACCATCCGTGGTCCGAATGGATCGTGTGGAGTGTCCTAGGCTATTGAAGCGCTCGTGGGGGAGAGTACGACTGGACTGGTGTGTGTAGCAAAACTAAGGCTATGGCGCGCATGCGCAGGCAGGGAAATGTGAGAAAAGAGCATTTGAATGAACGTTTTGGGGTCGAGGTGGACCATCCGTGATCCGAATGGGTAGGGTGGGGAGTTCTTTCGAAGCGCTTGTGCGGGAGGGTCCAATTGGACTGGTGTGTTGGGGAAGTAAGGCAATGGCGCGGATGCGCATACAGGGAATTGTTGGTAAATGGCATTTGAATGGATGTTTTGTGGTCGTGGTTACCATCCGGGGGTCGTATGGGATGTCATATTGAAGCACTCGTAAGGGAGAGTCCCACTGGACTGGTGTGTAGTGCAAGTAAGGCACAGTAGAAAAAGAGCATTGAATGGACGTTTTGAGGGTAGAGATGTGCTATCTTCGGTCCGAATTAGTAGTATAGTGTGTCATGTTGGAGCAGTTGTGGAGCAAAGTCCGACTGGGCTGGTGTGTATTGGAAACCCCATCAATCGGAGCATGCGCAGTGGATAAAGGGCATATTTGAGTGGCCGTTTTGGGGTAGAGATGGACCACCCTGGGTCTAAATTGCGCGTGGGTGGTATCCCATTGAAGCTCAGATGGGGTAGCGCCAGCCTGGGGTGAAACGCGCATGCGCACTGAGGAGTAGTAGAGAAATGGCACTTTCGGAGGTGCTGACTATGCCCCAGGCTGCTGAGAAGGGGAATCCCCACGCAACGCCTTAACAGTGGGCATCAAGCGGGCAGCTTAACGCCTTAACACCCTATGCCTTAACGCCCGTCTCAACGCCTTAACGCCATGATGCAGACAGATGAGAGAAAAAAAAAATTAACACGTTCACAAGTTTTCATATATTTTATTCTCTTCCAATGTTACATCGTACCCACGCTGGGAAAACTGCACTGGGAATGTTTACAATTCAAGTATGCTCTTGTCCAATCAGAAGCCGCCATTTGATGTTGCATCTGTTATATTTGTTCTTGCCCGTAAGGTGTATTTTCGGCTGCTCTTGTCCAATTAGAAGCCGCCATTTCGTGTTGCGTTAACCTTCGGCCATTTTCGCACTTGTCCGTTAGAAGTATATAGGCCTTGAATTTAACCAAGGCCACCAAGGTCATTGTCTTGGATCCCCTACCTACTGGCCTTGATGCCCGCTGCTAATTTCCAAGTAATTTTATGCCAGCCAGGCCTTATATATAGTGCTCTTAATTCCACCAAATTGACCTTGCTCTCCCAAAATTCAAGGCCTGCATATACCTAATTGTCGTCGGGCAGGCCAGGATACTGTAACGGCAACATGTCATGGAGCAGCTGTTTGTGCATTTTCGTCGCATTTCGCAAGGCCTTGATGGGCGGTGGTCCCATATCCTCTATCTGTGATGCTTGGCCTTCATGATGGACCAATGCGTTGGGTCACCTTTCATTCAAGCGGCAGCAGACTATACTGTTCATAGATCGTCATGGCTGTTGCTTCTGATGCAGGGGCGCATTTGCATGTAATTCTTTTGCAAGCTGTTCTGTCCGGCATCTTCGATCACTGCAGTGTGGGTATTAATAGGTGCTGTCACAATACGATCCTAGAAGGTGGGCTCTTCCTCACTCATGCTTCCCTGGGAAGTAACCCAACTATCTGAGTCTTTGGGACACACTTGCTTCTACAGACGTAACACAGTAACCCCCTCCATATCCCATGGAAATATCACTAATTCATCGAATTGCTGTGACGCCCGTCAACGCCGATTGTTGTCTTAACGCCCATCTCAACGCCCTAACTTAACGCATCAATGCCCTATCTTAACGCTCGTCTCAACCCCTTAACGCTCTTATCTTAACGCCTTAACGCACTATCTCAATGCCTTTTTTTATATAATCTTTTTATTTCATTTGGAATATATACTACAGATATACTGATTCACTTTTCTCTCTCACTCACACATGCACATATGTCTATATATATTACTATACTTACATACGTCTATAATATAACTATACTAACCCCTTGCTTTCATTGCACAAATTATTAGAAGATATATTGAGCAATAGAAGAGCAATATATATGCATGCACAAGCAACATCTCACTGAATATGTTATTTTTCAACACACTGATCATGTTTTGAATATGTTTTGAAACAGGGCCCTTTTTTTTAAATTTATCTACTCTGCTGTCTTTATACGCCGTGTATTTTTCAATTGAAAACTGGTCCGAAAATATACAGAGAAGTGATTTGAAATTGAGCTCTGTATTTGAGAATTTATTATTGTAAATATATTTTTTTGTCAAAAGCATCAGTGTGTTGATAGCACATTGGTCCTTTCCCCATCTCAAAATTATTTTGTCATTAGTTATCCCTCCTTGTAATCCCACCTGTTTTAGCCATTATTCTAAATCACACCATATTTTTTTAACTTTAGTACATGTAAGGAATAAATGTTGTATAGTCTCCCTTTCACTGAAACAGTAATCACATTTATCCTCGTCTTTAATTGATATTTTATACAGAAACGAATTTGTAACTAGTATTCTGTGTAATATTTTGAACTGTATCTCTTGGAGTTTGTGTGCATTGTACAGTGAAAGGGAGTTTTGAAAACATCCACCCAATTTATACTAGAGTTCATATTTAAAATAACTTCCATTTTATTTCAGAAGGTGGTTGTACATTTGGTTCATAATTTAAGATATCATAGAACTTTCTACCTCCCTTCCTCTGCCCTGCCAAAAGTTGCAGATGAACAGTAATTGTGGGACTTGTTTTAGGTATATTTGTAGTATCTGAAAGAATTCTATTTTGCCATTCTTTCGGAATATTTCTCTACAATTTTGTATAGTCTATATATGTTCCTTTTATAGTATGTATTGATTTTAATTGATCAAAGGTGAAGAAATTGCCGTCTGCATTAATTAAATCTCTTACATAACGGATTTGTTTGTCATACCAGTTTTTTTATAAAATGCGTCGATTGATAAAAATTTAGATTAAACCATAATGGTTCGTTATATATATCATTTGTAGCTCTAATTTTCGTTTTCTTTTGCAGTGCATTCCATGCATCCAGAGTATCTTTCCAAAAAGAGTTCGTTATATTATTTCCTTCACTTTTTAACCATTGCGCTCCATGGTGCATATACTTATATACGTATCGGTATTGGAAAGATATTTCCATTTTCTGTTCTGTTCTTCGTATCCACGACACCTTCAATGATTTTATGAAGGTACTATGTTGACCATTCGCAAGCCACCATGTTTATAATCTTGAGTGATTTGTACTCTTTTCACTTTGTCGGGTTTGCCATTCCGGATGAATTTGTATAGAATAAAGTTTATTTCCCTAATAGTATCATCAGGAGGGTTTGGCAAGGCGAGAAAGAGATGTATAAGTTTTGACAGTGCGAGTGATTTTATCACCGTTATTTTACCAAGAAGGGTCAGATTTCTTAATTTCCATCTATGGAGTTCCTTTTCAGGTCATTCAACCTAGAAATATATTTAATTTTCCAAATATCATGGAAATTCGCTGTAGAAAATTGTATTCCCAATACGCAAAAATCATTTACCCAATCAAGTCTGACATCCAGACACAGTTTTATAGTTGATCCCCACACTGACCCAATCCATACTGCTTTTGTTTTTTCTACATTAAGTTTTAGACCAGAGTATCGATAAAAAAAAGTGTCAAACATTTTAATGCTTCTCGCAGTGATTCTTCTGAACCGTCAAGGAATTTAGCTGTGTGTCATCAGCATATTGACTGATTTTAAATTCCACATCTCCCAGTTTGATCCCTTTTACGGTATTGTTTTTTCTAAGCATTGCATCTCAATGCCTTTATGCTACGCCTTAACGCAATATTGTAAGGTTTTAACCATAGTCAACCATCCAATCACAAGCACAAGCTTCGATCATTGGCCCCTGACCCTTGATGAATATAACGTCATCACCGGAAGTAATTTCACCACCGACAGTGACGTCTCCGCGTGAATGTGTGCTCACCTGGTGGTGCCGCAAGGAAGTGGCGCCATCGCTCGCATACAGGCTCACCTGGATGTGTCGCCAGGATTCTGCAGCTGTTAGGCTATAGAAAGGATGCACCAGGGTACTGGCGGCAGCACCAGGTGAGAGGACATGCGTGTGATGACGCCACTTCTGTTGCATGATGACATCACTTTCATCAAGGGTCAGAGGCCAATGATCATAGCATGCGCATACGGTTAACAATGCGCTAAGACATTACGATAGGGCGTTACGGCATTATGCTAGGGCGTCAGTTCCAGCTAGCGAACCCCATTGCTTCCAGACGTAATGGTATGGAAGTCAACCTCGCCACCATGGGATCTACATCTTCACAAGTCCAGGTAAATTCTAAATCTTCGCAGGTCTAGGGTTTACCTGAACATTTTTGGTGATTCGAATGAGTACTCGAGTCGATGCCTCTATTATACATCTCGTACATTTCATCCCCCGCGCTTGTTTTGAATTTGCATGTCGGTAACCCCAGCCTGCGGTGTTTGCTTTGACTTCCGATGTCGATTTCCGCTTGACATCAAAGCAGTTTGGCCCGCGATGAAATTGAAACCTGTCACATCTCATACCTCACAGCGGATTGGCCTAATCAACTAGCTTAGCACGTTCACTGATTGGGTTGATTCAGGGGAAACCCCTTGATCTATTTATATCCAGAACTCGTATATATGGGTAACTGACCAAGCCAGTGTATCGATCCTAACAGATCAATCGATACACTGGCTCGCGAGGATGTGGGATCTATGACAAGCCAAAGTGCTTCTTATTCCGAATTTCCGATATCGGAAATTCAATTTCCGATGCTGGAAATTGCAATTCCCGATATGGGAAATTCTAATTTCTGTGACAATTTCCGATATCGGGAATTGAATTTCCGATATTGAGAATTCATTTCCGATATCGGAAATTGAAGGACATGAATTTCCGATATCGGAAATTTTAATTTCTTGAATAAAAAGCACTTTGGCTTGCCAGATATGGGTCGCTTTCCGCTGGAAAATGGCCGCTCCAACGACAGGGAGGACGGGACCGGATAGCTCTGGTTTCGAGATTGTATAGCAGTTTGCCTGTACGCCAAAACTAAATATATTTCCTCTTCAGTGAGGTCGATGTTTATTTTCTCGCACAGTGATTCCAATTTTCAGTTTCTGGTGAGGTGTCACTATGAGTGCACTGATTCTGATGTACACAGAATTGAGGTACTAAGAAAACGAGCTGCTCGGTTAATCTTAGATTGTGGTTTCGAAATTTCTACCACCGACTTATACAAGCGATTAAAGTGGCTTCCATTTAAACAGCACGTAATGTACAGCGAATGTGTCCTGGTGTACAGCAGCTTACACGGATCTGCTCCTACTTATTTAAAAGACAAGATTATATTGTCTAAAAGTAGACAAACCCGATTTACTAGATCCTATGTAAATATAGATCAATTATATGTCCCATTCTCACGAACAGATTTTTATAAGAGAGCCTTCTCTGTCTCGGGCCCAGTGGCGTGGGATTTTCTGCCATCCCGTGTCAGAAACAGTCCATCTTTGGCTGTGTTTAAACACGAATGTTTTAAATACATTTACGAGGATGTTTTTGCCAAAACATGATCCTTATTGTGTTAGAATGTGAGCTCTATTTTTTATATCCTATACACTGTTTGTTATTATGATTGTTATAGCACTCGGCTCCCAGGAAGAGCATCGATAGATGATGGCTGACCGAGTTTTTATAAATAAAGCTTCTATTCTATTCTATGATAGATAATAATAATTTCCTGTGTATTATTATAGTCAAATCAAATTTTATCAGCGAATGTGGTCTAATATTTCTATGTTCCGAAAATGACGCAAAGGTCAAATGATATTGAATATATGTTTTATTTAAATGGCAATGTCTTCTGATAAAAATATACAGATAAATAACACTTTTCAAGAGAACAATTGGGATACACTTATATATATATATATAAATAGCTAGCCCCTTTAAGCCCCTTTACCACACGTTTGTATTAATCAGTAAAGTTCACATGTTAAAGTCCTCCATTGCAAAAACATAAAGTCAGCCAGGAAGAAAATGTCAGTAGTCAGTGTGAAGGTCGAACATACATTGCAAAAAAGGCAAGGATGGTATGGATGACTCATTGCTAAATTGCGTACTGTATCTTGTGTTGGTCAAAGTTCAGAATGACATTACTTTTTTGAAATTGTAGTTTAATGGCCGCTAGGCCCGTTTAATAGGGATTTCGCGGTCCATCAACTCAATGTTTTATTTAAATTTCACGGTACATTTCTTAGTTCATTTAAGATCTTTTCCAGTGCTAAATATAAAAATATATGAATAAATAATAAATAACATTGAGAGAGTAGAGGGAGATATAAAAAGAAGTAAATAAGAATCACTATGTACAAGTTCGTAAGTCTGTTTTTGGTTAGGTTTTACAGGTAAATATGAGTTCATCGTAATCGCGTGAATGATTCCTGTCTTGTTACCCCTTCATGCGCACAAAGCCGTCCAGAAAAAAACTGGGAGAACCATGGGCGTCTTCAGGATTTTCGAGATGCATGAGGGGGGGGTCGTTTCCTTTGCTTTCTTTAGAGACATTGACATTACTGATTGAAATTGTAGTTTAAGGGCCGCTTCCCATACGGATTTCGCGACCCATCAACTCAATGTTTTATTGGTACATTTCTTCGTTCATTTAAGATCTTTTGCAGCGCTAGATATTAAAATAAATAATTAAATAATAAATAACAATGAGAGAGCAGAGAGAGATATAAATACAAGTAAAGAAGAGTCGCTATGTACAAGTTGGTAAGTCTGTTATTGGTTAGGTTATACTGATAAATAATGTGTTCGTTATAATCGCGTGGATGCTTCCTTTGTCTTGGTATCCCATTCGTACGCACAAAGCCGTCCAGAAAAAACTGGGAGAACCATGGGCGTCTTCAGGATTTTTCGAGACGACTTCCATAACGCCGCCCTTGGGAACAGGGTGGGTTCTTCCGGAAATCTGTGCCTGTAACAATTGCTTGGAGTGTGTATTGGGGTACAGGACGGCAGGTCTACGTCCTATATTGCGTGAAAGTCAAAGGATTATATTCTGTGTTGAAGCGTCGGTTCGGTGTCATCTATAGGGTAGCGTGTCTGGTGTGGTATAGGTTTGAGTATTCTGATTTTGGACGTTCTCGTTGTGCGGCGTTGTCACTCAAGGTGATGTTGATATTCATGTAATCGTCATCCGTCTGCTGTTTCAGGTCTTGTCTAGCCTGTCTGTGGTCTTCGGTGTGCAGTGCCTGTATCATATGAAATAGAAGGTTTGTAAAGATTCGTGTTTTCTATTGTTTTCGATGCAATACTTTGATACATGAGCAGTGTGACTCTACGAAGTAGAGTGGGCATTAGGACTCGAACGCCAACTGAACTCTTGGAAATCCCCACCCCCAGTTGAAATCCTGCCTATTAAGATGGGCACCGCCCAAGTCAGAATCGCCAGTGATTTTCATAAAAATCACCAGAAATTTTCATCAAAAGTGATTTTCTTCATTGATAAACATTAAACCACCTCAGATTCGTTGTGTGAATCGGAATTACATTGCTGTGACACACCAACACACTCCGTGGCAGTGATTCTGTATCCGCTAATCAAGGAATCAAAATGGATCAAGATTTGAACTGACAAGAAAAATTTAGACATATTTTGTTTACACATGTAATTTTTTGTTTAAATTATATCCCAGTGTGATATATAGTCAATATTCAAGAGGTACAAAAAAAACCTCAAAGTATGTGCTCATATTTTCACATCATGATCAAAGTTACTTTATCTAGTTAAATTCTACCCAAAGAAAATAAATTAAGACCCTTTAAACATGCGGTCAATGCCAGATGTGGAGTTTTATACAGCTGTAGATCAGGGCTCTGAGTGCATATATCATGTTTCCATACACTTGATGCACACAACAGCGGCAAAAACAAAGCCTCCTTGAACAACCTATCTTTATACAGGAAATTCTTAACTCAGAAAATACCATTCTCTCTCAAAAGAAAACAATTTACGCCAGGAAGGCCTTTTTATTAAGCTAATTTTGTTAGGTAGGGGCCTACTTAGATTCAATAATTGTCACGAAATTTCTTTGATTATATCTTAATTGCAACCATGTTTGTTCCTCAAACCTGACATGCTTGAGCTATATACATGTATAACACACTTTCATTTGAGAGTCCAGACATTCCATCATCCATGTGAACAAATTGTACTCAACATGGAATAATTAAATTCACACTACCCATTTCTACAATATCAGTACTATGTTACTATCTGTAGCAGTTGAAACCCAGTAAAACTTAAACAATTAAAACCAGTAAAGAAATTTGTCTGTTGAATAACAGAAAATATGGTATGGATATTTGAATGAGTAAACTACTAAACAACTTACATGATACCAACAAAATGTCCCAACACAAGCTGATAAATTCCTTGGGTGGCTTGCAGGATGGCTTTGTTTCACCCTCAGTAAACTTTTATCATTGTTGCTCACAGGCTAATCTGAAGGATGATACCACATCTTTCTTTGTTCTGCTGGGTTATTGCACCAGGCTGACTTAATTGGTTGATGTATGATATTTCACCACCAGTGGCAATTTGACCTAAATTTGAAGCCTGATTTGGTCTGTGATGAAATGTTTGGATGTGAAATAGGATACACGTTAAAGGCCACAGTTTACATATATCTATAACAATATACTGAATTGTGTGTATTAAGAATGGCCAGTTGGTAATAGCAGTGTAGATAAATGCACTAACAAATGATGGAAAATTAGCATTTCCTATTTCATTATCCCATCACGTTTTGTACTGTGTTATATATACAGTGAAACATACAGCCAAGGGTTCCCAATGGGCATGACAGTGCACTCGCTGAGCTAACAATAAATAATAATAAAAATAATTATAAATCAATTTTCATCAGAATTCGGTCAGATCAGAACTTGCTGGTAACAATGCCCTAATGCACGTTCATGCCAAAAATCAAGGTTCTAATGTCAATGGTTCTCCTTATTTTGCCGACGAAAGGATTCGGATGGACTGACTGACTCACTGACTCACTCATTACCGGACAATTTGCGATCTGTAGCCTACTTCGTAGGAATATCTTCATCCCACAACAGGCACCCCACTGGCCGTCAGTCACATAATATAAATAGCAATATATAATTAAGTGAATAAATAAATAGATAAACAAATGAATAAATAAATAAACATTTGGACAGGTGCAATACTAGGTGAATAGACAAATAAATAGTTTGGTATTTTTCCCGTATACATTATCGTTTGTTGGCCATAAAGTATTTGTAGGACAATGAGATAGACAGCCCTCAGTATCAAGGTAACTCCGCCGTCACCATTTCCTGTATTTTATGCCGAATACTACTCGCCATATGCGATTTGGCCGTGCTATTGTTGTTATGCATTTAATTAGATTTGGCCATCGTTTTTTTTTTGTAGGACAGTGGAACAGACGGCCCTCAGTATCGAGGTAACTCCGTTGTTGCCATGCCTATTTTATTTCTAAATGTGTCTGTGACATTTTGGCCGGGTGTTATATATGGATAGCTTATTATGGCCATAATGTTTTGTATGGCTATGGTGCACACGGCCCTCAGTATCAAGGTAACTCCGCTGCAACCATACCCTTTGTTGAAGTCAGAAGAATGATTTGGCCTCTAAGATACATGGCAGTGTGACTAACGTCACAGGACCTACGAAATAGGGTTTGATATAATTTAAGTGTGTACTCGAGAGATAACTTGGGGGCCCTGTGTGCTACCATGAGAGAATTTATATAGCATCTCTAAATTGACAGTGGGAACTATTAACTTTTCCAGATGTCATCGCTGGTGAGTCGTTAGCATAGCAACTATTATCGCCCTCAGTTTCTATTACCATGGGCACTGATCAGCCCAGCAGTACAGCACGAGGTGTTGGGAGGAGAGTCCGAGAGAGCGGGGCACCCCCGCCCCCCGCTTCTCGGCATTAGGAGATTTTTTCAAATTAGCGTAGGGAATGGTGCTCTGTCAGAGCAGTTGAGAAGTAAATGTTTCAAGTCCCAAAATAAGACCGGAAACTGGAAAAGAAACACAAATTTGAAGTGAGAACGGTCAAGATCAGAGATTTGTTAGAATGCAAGAATCAAAAGAGAGCCATTCTCCATGGATATATTTATTTGGCATTCAACTTCAAGGTACCTCATCTGAAGAGAGTACATAATAATAATCAATGAACAATAAAGCACACACGAAAAAAATAAACAACTGGTTATAGGTTACTGAATTTAAAACACAACGATGATTTTATTATTGATCTCTTCAGTAATAACAGATAATAGGGTCATTGTTGTGTTTAAATTTAGTAATTTCTCTCATAAAATCCAGTAATTTTTTATTTCTTTTTGAGGTAGAACATTTTTTAACTAATGACTGAACTGAAGAAATTATGCAATGTTGTATAGGCTGGATATATAAAACGTGCAGTATAATATGCCTTCAACGGAATTCCAAGACCAGCAAATGAGTGAAAACGGATACCATCGGAATGTGTGTCAACATTACAGTGAGGCTAAAAATAGATTACTCCAGAATCTCCAGTTTAATACTAGATTCAAGTGTACTGTTCAACTAGCCATATTATAGATATCTCATAGTACATGTAGATCTAATAGACTGATTACGACGTACGAGCGAGCGCACAGATGCATGTGTGCTTTTAATATAGATATAATTAAAATATATTTTGGAAGCTGACGTCTTAGAACAACAACAACGACCACCGAAAGCCAACAAATACCCTGACGCTTCTGTGAGAAGAAGTTTTTCAAAGTTGCTTGGCGCTTCTGACAATGATTTATAAAATACATGTACATGTAAAGTGATACTCGTGGCTCGGTAAAACTTCGCAGCAGACGAAATAACAACCTCCATTCTCCGATAAAATGATTTGCTTCCTTCATGCATCGTGGCATATACAGCTCGGGAAGCGTGGCGTGGACTATTAGGGAAAACATGGCGGAGCTACCTGGAAACGTATAATGCCGACATATTTTGGCAAGTACCATTAAAGTTACTGATATTTTCGAGTGCTGGGCGCATAATTTTTTTTTTTTTTTTGTTGCTTTAGTGCTGGGCGGCCGAAGTTAGTCCCATGCGCTTAAAAGTCACAGTGAAGCGTACAGTCAAGGGTTCCCGATGGGCATGACAGTGCACTCGAGTCATCAATAAATAATAAAAAATTAATTATAAATTAAATTTTCATCAGAATTCGATCAGCTCAGAACTTGCTGGTAACAATGCCCTAATGCACGTTCATGCCAAAAATCAAGGTTCTAATGTTAACGGTTCTCCTTATTTTGCCGACGAAAGGATTCGGATGGACTGACTCACTCACTCACTCATTACCGGACAATTTGCGATCTGTAGCCTACTTCGTAGGAATATCACATCGTGTCATAGTACTTGCTGTACTAGTAGTTGATTATGTAAAAGAGAAGAGAATTTTTTTTTTCTTGCGTGCGCATGTACGGGGATAGTGTTATATACTGGAATAATAGCCAACAGCTTTGATAAAATTTATTAAGGACTTGAACACCTGATTTCTAATGGGGGCTTAGGGTTTAATATCGCTGGTAATGTTAAGGTAGTGTTGAATTTTTTTAGTTCGTTTCTAAGTGCCTCACGTTGTGGGTTGTGTTTTGGGCATTCAATTGCAAGTAGAACATGTTCTATCTACATTGTTGCATGCGGTACAGAGTGGTGAGGTATTTTTCAGAAGCATGGACAGATGTGATTTAAGTCCGGTTTTACCTAGTCTTAAGCTGGTGATGATGCGGTCATCACGTGTATTGTCTAACTGGATTCCCTGGACTTTTTTCTCTCCATCAAGAATCTTATGTAACCATCGTCCACGTTCTTCTTCGTTCCATTCCTTTTGCCACTTGTTATCTATTTTGCGTTTAATGATAGTGTTGAATTCCTTACATCCTAATCCTATTGGCACATCGTGTGCAGTTTTAGCAAGACTGTCTTTGGCAGTTTTATCGGCTGCTTCGTTACCTCTGATGTTGACATGCGTCTATACCCTCGTTGTGTATTTGTGTACAGATACATTCTATTTTGTGTATGAGATCAGGTCTACTGTCAGATATAGAATTTTCAATGGATGTGAGTCCACTAAGGCAATCACTGAGTATCACAGCACGGATTGGTTTGTGCTCTATGATCCATTCGAGAGCCTTAATTATAGAAATCAGTTCACTAGTGTATACAGACATATTGTCTGAAAGTTTGAAGCCATTTTGTATGTTGAGCTCAGGTATAAGAAAAGCTGGTCCTGTGTTATTACTTGTGTTTTTTTATCCATCTGTATAGAATTTTAAGTAATTTTTCCATTTTTGGTTGATATATTCAAGGGTGGTGGCTCTTTAAAGTCTGGGTTGTCCTTCTTTGTGAGGTAGTCGTGTATACTTGTGTCCTCGTGGGGAGACTCTAATTCCCAGGGTGGCTAAAAGATTTTGTCCGTGTCGCAGATGTGTGCGATGGGTATTTCGTGTTCTTGGAATAGGTTATTTACGGTGTAGCCAAGGGGGCGGAGTCTTTTTTCCAGTTTTGCTTTAAATATTCATATTCACTTTTATCTTCAAAAATTTTGTGGCATGGGTGATTATCGCTCTTAGCTCTAGTTTTTCCTGCATATTTCAATGACAGTTCCTCTCGTCTTAAACGAAGAGGTTTCTCATTGATTTCTATTTGAAGACTAAATAAGGTGGTTCACTTGAAAGCTCCAATAGCTATTTTTAGAGCAGAATATTGAACGCTGTCTATTCTTTTTCGTTGTGTTTTACATGCTGATTGGTAGGCGATGGACCCGTAATCTATTTTTGACCTAATTAGAGTTTGGTATAATTTTATCAAACTATATTTACTCGCTCCCCAGTTTGTCCCAGACACACACCTCATGAGTTTCAGGTCTTTATTGCACAGAAGATCTAGTTGGTCGATGTGGTCTTTCCATGTGAGTTTTCTGTCAAAGATCAATACCTAGGTATTTAACACTATTTTTGAATTCAATTTTCTGACCTCCTAGTGTTAGCTTAACGTCAACGTGTTTATTGTTTGAGAATATAATACCCGTTGTTTTGAGGACGGAAAATTTGAAGCCCCATTTATCCGCCCAACCGCTAATTGTATCTAGTGTATTTTGCATTATACGTGTCAGTTTATTTTATGGAGCGTGCGGTTTTTCCAGAGGGCAGAATCGTCAGCAAATAGGGACTGTTCTATACTTCTGGATGTTTCGTGTCAATTTCATCGGCTAGGCCATTGATGAGGATGTTAAAACGGGTGGGGCTTATGACGCTGCCGCTATCCAGTGTTGCATTCTTCCCTTAATCCCAAGTTTATTTAATTGAATAATTATGCCGTCCTGCCATACAAGGTCGAATACTTTTTCTATGTCTAGGAAGATACCTAGTGTGTACTGATGTTTGGCATTTCCCTTTTTTTATTGAGTGTTGTAATCTGGTTATATGGTCTAACGTACTTCTGTTTTTACGAAAACCGCTTTGAGTTTTGTTTAATAAGTTGTTGTTTTTCATATGAAATTCCAGTCTATTCATTACCATGGTTTTCATTATTTTGCATAGATTTGAAGTGAGAGAAATCGGGCGGTATATGATTTGCTGTCTGATGGATCTTTACCTGGTTTTGGAATTGGGATAACGATAGATGTTTTCCATTTACTTGGAAGTTGTTTGGTCTGCCAGCTGACATTAATTAGTTTCAAAATTAGTTTATGTGTTTTATTTGGTAGGTGTTTAAGGATCGTGTATCCTAGTTTGTCTTCACCAGGGGAGCTCTCTTTTTTTACAGTGTATAGCTTTGCGGTATTCATTAATGTTGAAGTCTGCATTGAGATATTTTTCTGACATTACTTTGGAAACTCTAGATTTTATACCATAATATTTCAAAACTCAAAGGCAACTTGCCCCTTAACTCCAACTGTTAGTTTACTCATCGATTGTTCAACGAAGTGTCAATGACTAGGCTCAGTAAAATAATCCGTTATGCTATCCATTGAAATGTATCATTCGAATCTTGCTTTTGATGGTGTTGATGAGTTGATGGATTATAATATTAAGTCAACCTTTTGCAGGCCAGAAATCCAGGCAAGAAATTTTACAGAAAGAGATTCAATAAAGAAAAAGCAAAAATAAATTGCAAGTAATAAAATTATTATCTTTGTTATTTATTTATTCTAAAATGTAGCGCCTGTAAAGATCTTGAACTAAGAAATGTACCGTGAAATTTAAATGAAATGTTGAGGTGCTGGGCTGCGAAATCCATATGGGAAGCGGCCCTTGCGCTACAATCCCAATAAATATTCAATACTATAGTCTGTCCATTTTAATTAGTCGTCTACTTTGGAGCTTGTCAATAATCAGCAGTTAACTCTGCACAAATTTTGTTTTTTGCATCGTGTAGAACAAACAGAACTCTACAAAATGACTATACCATTTCTCCGTGATATCGATGATAAATCACGCTTGAAATAACTTTGTAATTCTCTCCATATAAAACTCCAGTACAGTTGTTTCATGTACCGAGACTCAATTACATAGGAAGACATCATAATGTATTCGTGTTGTCTAGTACAAAGGTCAACAATGCCGTGTATGGTCATAGAGGTGTGCGCGGTTTATCATTTCAGCCATTCCAAGGTGACTTCCGTGACAAAAGCTACTAAAATTTGAGGTTTATCATTCTACCTCTTCTAAATTTCAGAACAAATCTGAAACGTTGTATAGTTACTTTGTAGACCTTTCACAGTTCCTCTGTTTAGCTTAACGCTTTTTGTCCGTGGTCCGTCGTCCGTCCGTCCGTCGTCCGTCCGTAAACAATTTCTTGTTATCGCGATTTCTCAGGAACTACTGCATGGATCTTTCTCAAATTTGGTACACAGGTTCCCCTTGGGGTCTAGTTGCGCAAGAAACCTTTTTTGGTCCGATTCGAAAATCCAATATGGCCACCAGGCAGCCATCTTGGATTTCCCCACGAAACCTTGTTATCGCGATTTCTCAGGAACTACCGCATGGATCTTTCTCAAATTTGGTACACAGGTTCCCCTTGGGGTCTAGTTGTACAAGAAACCTTTTTTGGTCCGATTCGAAAATCCAATATGGCCACCAGGCAGCCATCTTGGATTTCCCCATGAAACCTTGTTATCGCGATTTCTCAGGAACTACTGCATGGATCTTTCTCAAATTTGGTACACAGGTTCCCCTTGGGGCTAGTTGTGCAAGAAACCTTTTCTGGTCCGATTCGAAAATCCAATATGGCCACCAGGCAGCCATCTTGCATTTCCCCCATGAAAACCTTGTTATCGCGATTTCTCAGGAACTACTGCATGGATCTTTCTCAAATTTGGTACACAGGTTCCCCTTGGGGTCTAGTTGTGCAAAGAAACCTTTTTTGGTCCGATTCGAAAATCCAATATGGCCGCCAGGCAGCCATCTTGGATTTCCCCATGAAACCTTGTTATCCCGATTTCTCAGGAACTACTGCATGGATCTTTCTCAAATTTGGTACACAGGTTCCCCTTAGGGTCTAGTTGTGCAAGATACCTTTCTGGTCCGATTCGAAAACCCAATATGGCCACCAGGCAGCCATCTTGGATTTCCCCATGAAACTTTGTTGTCGTCATTTCTCAGGAAGTACTGTATGAATCTTTCTCAAATTTGGTACACAGGTTCCCCTTGGGTTCTAGTTTTGCAAGATACCTTTTTCGGTCCGAATCGAAAATCCAATATGGCCACAAGGCAGCCATCTTGAATTTCTCCATGAAACCTTGTTATCGCGATTTTTCAGGAACTACTGCATGGATCTTTCTAAAATTTGGTACACAGGGCCCACATGGGGCCTAGTAGTGCAAGATACATTTTTGGTCCGATTCGAAACTCCAAGTTACGCTTCAAATTAATTCGGTATTCTCGAGTTGTGACGTTGCATCACAAGAGTCGGCGGATCAAACGGTGGGGAATATTCTATATATTGACTATATTGACTATAGAGAATATCCATACCTTCATCTTCCATATCAAGGAGTTCAAATAATTCGGAATTAAAATGTATTTCTTCAAATTTTAAATCAGCTTTCTTTAGTCCATGCAGTAGCAAGTGAACTGCTCCACCCTTTCGTCTGCCGGCGGGTCGGCTACATGAAGGGACGTCACTCTTGTGACTCAACGTCACAACTCGACAACTGTAGACTACTGCATGTTTCGATCCAAGGGAGATAATCAGGATTCAGGCACTTTCGAAGTTTCAACATTACTGCGCAGACCGGATCCCTTCAGTATTAAGTAGTGTACCATCTTGCTATTTTCAGGCATGGTATCTTAAAAGAGATATCTCAAAATAACCGTATAAACAGAACAGAATTAGCACTCGTTCTTAAGTATAAAATCTTAAGTATGTTTCATAGCTCATGCCAAAGTGTCAAAGAGATTGGTCTTCGCTTCCAGTACCCAATGATGACACGTGCAAAAAAATAAATCAAAAAAATACTACGAAACAAAGGCGAAGAATCCTCCGTACATGTACATTCACTTTCAGACTAACTTTGCTCATTTCTCTTGTATTATAACAACCGACATAAGTACAGTTTCTAGAAATCTTGAAACTCCTGAAACTTAGATTATATCTTGATGTTTTTCAGTGACCTTTTCCGATCCTTTTCGCTCAGATTCGAAATTCTGTAAACAAAATTACAAATCAATCGTTTGTACTTAGTAACAATGGACAAAAAGATCCTCTAGTCATTAGCTTACAATTATCGGACAATGGTGGGCGCCAAGATCCTTCAGGATCTCTCGTTTCAATTCTAATACATTTTCATGGAAAAAATGAGAGATGAAAAACGCGACTTCCGTGACAGCTACAATCTCAAATTTATTGACTTAGTAAATGTTTTGTCCAGTTTGTAGCCTCCAATGAGAGATCAACCATTTTGTCTCACACAGTAGACCACATGGGAGTTTGAAGATTCTCAAATCAGACAAGGTATCATAGATTAGTGAAATTGTGTCCTTACAGAGCATTGAAAGCGTGTGACTTCCGTGGCAATAAAAAATGTGACTTCCGTGACGAGTAGCTCCATCAATACTGAACAGTGTGTAAAAGTTCCGTTTCCTATTAACTATTTTCAGTAACTGACAAAGCATAAACATAAAACACAAACCGAATTCAAAATACAACTATATAATCAAAGTTTTCCAAAATTTTATTGTTTGCAAAAAATGAGAGAAGAAAAACGTGACTTCCGTGACAGCTGCAATCTCAAATTTATTGACAGTAAATGTTTCATCTAGTTTGTAGCCTCCAAGGAGAGATCAACCATTTTGTCTCACACAGTAGACCACATGGAAGTTTGAAGATTCTCAAATCAGACAAGGTATCATAGATTAGTGAACTGGTGTCCTGACAGAGCATTGAAAGTGTGTGACTTCCGTGACAATGAAAATGTGACTTCCGTGACCGGTACATGAGTACACGAGTACAGCTCCACTAGTGAAACAGTGTGTAAAAGTTCTGTTTCCTATTAACTATTATCATTAACTCAGAAAGCATAAACCACAAAATACAAACTTAATCCAAAATACAGCTTTATAATCGAAGATTTCCAAAATGTTATTGGTTGCAGATCCCTCTGCACATGAAAGAACAATGTCATATGTATATCGGTCAAAATTCAACAGATGAAGTTTCACTAATGCTTGTGACTATTTCATATAAACAGTTTTAATTTTTGGCATGCTCGGTGCTAGGTTCCTGACTGCCTCAAGAGTTTTGGTGACCCCTATTGTTAACTACGTCCGGCATCGCACAGACCATATCCTTCATGTACCAGGAATGTACCTCATTACATGGTCAATTGTACAGGTTGCTGATACCAATTCTGTTATAAAAGGTCAGACCAAGATTCCTGTCATCTATTTGCTGCACCTAACAGCCAAAGAACAATAAGCTTAGATTAAATACAACAATTTGAGAGGAGTCCAAGAAGGATACTTGTAAAGTGGACTGTGTCGAATCTTCATTTGATTTTATTTCTTCCTCCTCCTTATCTGCCTTTCTGCAGGTGTTGGTGGCATTCTGTCAAACTATTTGGAGGGAGATGTTAGAAAAAAACTCCTTTTTAACAAGCATGATCCAACATAAATGCAAAATAATGCAATGCTAAATACAAGGTTATGTGTTACATGTACGGTGTGACTTACGTGACAAATCAGCGTGACTTCCGTAACAGACTTTGCTGTTGATTTATCCAGTACAATAACGACCCTAAGTTCTATGTGAATCCAGTCTCAGTTCATTTAATTATAGGAGATTTACAAACACAAAGGATTTTTTTTAACTAGATATTTCCTAGGAAATAAAAACAAAATGCTTAACTTCGTGACGTCAGAATGAGGTTGAATACATCCTCTCAGCTCAAGATACTATGAGCAACTGCCAAGCCAAATGCACACTGCTGCAAAATTGTTGCCAGTGGGCTAACTTTAACTGCCCGTTCCAGCCTGGCCTGATCAGATTTTACATGGAAAATTCCAGTCTAAAAAAACCACTGCGGTGGGTACCTTGGAGAGCTTTCTGACGGGTGTGACTTCCCCGACCATGCATGGGGATAGTACTGAAGCGACCTATCCTTGGGACATTTCACATTTATTATCCTCAGACATACATCTTTGTAAAAAGTTGCAGTTTTCAACACCTGGTGATTGTTCAAAAACTGAGTTAGATGTGTAGGCCTACGTTAGCTTGGAATGGCTGATTTAGCCATTTCACTGGGCATGGGAAAAAAGCGACACTCCCACGGACCGCCTGTTATTACTGTTTTCAGCATCAATGACCTTTGTGCCAGTGAGCATGAATACATTATTACGTCTCCCTATGTAATTGAGGCCCAGTACATAAACAACTGTACTGGCGTTTTATATGGAGAGAATTAAAAAGTTAATTCAAGCGTGATATACTATCGATATCACAGAGAAGTGGTAGTCATTTTGTAGAGTTCATTTTGTTATACACGCTGCAAGAAAGAAAATTGTTGCAGGGTTAACTATTGATTTTTGACAAGCTCCAAAAGTAGACGACTAATTAATATGGACAGACTTTAGGACATAGCATGTATGTAAAGTTCTTAAGGAAATGTTAAATTTGTCTGTGATATTTGATTTTTGTTTGGGGACGAGTTGACTGAACGTTGGGGACAATTTGACTCAATGTTGGGGACGAATGGACTCGATTTGGGGACGAATTGACCTGTTCTCAATATACCAGGCACTGAAATGTTACACGCCGGGTATTATCAGTGCCCTGCATATCAGGAGTCCCATGTGTACAATTCCCCCGATGCTTAGCATTTGAAACTTCAATCATTCAAAGTAAACTGAGCAAACAGACAGTATCCAGATGAATTTTCTGGTTGGTGAAGCTGGTAAGAGGATTTTATATATGACTAATCTTAGTAACTCCGTTTCTAATAAATTTTGGAATGGAATTTTGCAGCAACTGAATCGAAAACGAGGCTAGCAATATCCGCCATTTTTACAGCGACAGACAGGTTGTTTTCGGAAGAAACAAGTCACAGATCTTTCTCCGACACAGGTGAGAGAAGATTGCATTTTATCGGATTTCTTTTGCTTATCCTCGTATTTAGTCAGAGATCTGTAGTCACTTCAACGCGTACGGTTAGTTACAGCGTCTGAATCATGACCGCCGTCGTCGTGTTTCAGCAGTAACCACAACAACAACAACAACGCTCAGCAGTGCTCAGACGTAGTTCGAGGAGGGAGTAGCCACATATATGCAACTCTGTGTATGTAGTCACGACTGAGTTGCACATCGTTACGGCCCAAGTCAACCTTGCTGCCCCATAACAAACTAAGACCATGCATGTCATTGGTCACTGCCTTTTCCGATGTAAACATCATGAGAAGGGCTGTCAGTGTTTAGCCACATATACAGGTTGGGGAAAATACCTTGATCGAGGTATTATACCTTTATCGGGGTATTATACCTCGATCGAGGTATAGGCCTATACCTCGATTGGGGTATAGAGCTATGTCAACTTCAGTTTTTGTCAATTTATGGAAAATGTGGACATCCACACATACCCTGGACTGTATGGATCTTTCAACAACATCTATGGCTTCATTGTTCCACGATTTTCACAGCAACGTATTGCTTCGTTTTATGCGACTAATCAATCAAATTAGCCATTCTAATATTTCAAAAATGAAACATGGCTTCAAATGACATATTCGGTGAAATTTATTATGTAAATGAAAATGGCATGTGATGGCATACTTCCATCTCAAAGTCATATCCATGTTGCATGAATGTAGATGCACTGACTGATGAATAAATTTGATTAAATTGTCTGATGCAATGCACAATCTCCTAGCATGCATACACATGGCAGGGTCATAATACCCAGAGCAGAGGTCTGTTTTTATGTGCACATGCTAGCAGTTTAGATTATGTATCTGTCAGTTCAACTTGATTTATTAACTAGGCATTGCCTCTCAAATCCTGCAATTTGCGCATGACCTTGATAAGGAAGTATGCCACCCAATGCTTTTTTCATTTACAGAATAAATTTCACCGAATATGTCATTTGAAGCCATGTTTCATTTTTGAAATATTGGAGTGGCTAATTTGAATGATTAGTCGCATAAAACGAAGCAATACGTTGCCGTGAAAATCATGGAATAATGAAGCAATGGATGCTGTTGAAAGATTCATGCAGTCCGGCATGTGTGTGAATGTCCACATTTTCCATAAATATATAAAAACTGAAGTTGACATAGCCCTATACCCCAATCGAGGTATAGGCTAATACCTCGATCAAGGTATAATACCCCGATCAAGGTATAATACCTCGAGCAAGGTATTTTCCCCAACCTGATATATGCAACTCAGTGTATGTAGCCACGACTGAGTTGTACATCCTTACTAGGACAGACATCAGTATCGTCTTTTTCTTCGTGGCCAAACATGACAAAATGTACAATTGACTATGGCATTTAACGGGTTGCAAACACGTCAAATATACTTCTCTACCCCGACACCAGAGTTCGAATTTGGCACCTGTCCGTCAGTCCGAGACTGGTAAAAAATCAAACGGACTGGTGTGAGTGACTGAACAACAAGTCCGTCGGACTGGTAAAAAAAAAGCTCTCAGTTCATTGTGTAAACTATTTCTCTGGATATATCCGCACAATTTGTAAAGAATGAAAAACGAAATGTCTGTTTTCGGTTACCCGACCAAGTCTAAATAAATCGTGGGAGTCTAAAACAATTTCCAGCAAATTCCGACGAAATCATGCACGGCCGCGTTTTACGACAACAACCAACCGTAAAGCGGTGCGAATACTGTCAGCATACCGTAAAGTGTGACTGTAATGCAGCATGGCAATGCAGGTCGGCGATCTTTTCAGAAAATAAAGTTCCCAATTCCAGGTCGGGAATCGAGAAATCAGCACTATAAATACGCTTCAGTCGACCTGATCATGTTTACCAGGACAATTTTAAACATAGTCTCCATCAACTTCGAAAGAAATCTACAGATTTTTTGGCTTGAAATGGCGTTTGTTGAAGCAGTGTTTTTCGTGACGACACGTGCAGTCAAAGTCGCCGTCAAAGTCTAGCCGACGGGGTTTGTCGTCTGTGATTATCTTCACACGCGCTCAAGAAATTCAAGAAATGCACAGTTATTAATTTCTTATTTAGTAGAGCACAGAGCACAAAATATTCATGATGACAAATGTTCCCACATCATCTTTTATTTAATAATAACGGACTAGTAAAAATATTTGCGGACTGGTTACATTTTTGGCTCACCAGTCCGGTGGACTGGTTCAAATTTTTCTTAAATTCGAACACTGGACACAAAGTATCTGGCTCATTCCTGTAGCGCAAGTGCACGTAAATAGCACCAAATCATGTCACTACCTTGCTACAGGGCTTCGTGTTTAGCGCGAGTGATAGCTCACCTGCACGCAAACACTCGCGTAAATTCATGTCACAAGAGTGATTTTAGCTCACGTAAAACTGTCACATTTTATATTGTATTATATTGCAATCACTCGCCTGACTTTTAAATACCCTCTCCTAAATATTTTGACGTGAGCTATTTTTAGCTCACGCACTAATTCTAAACACGAAGCCCTGTTGCTATCCCGTTGAAATTTTAAAAATGGCAGTCTAAGTCCAAGAAACACTGCAGTGCGCATGCACCGCTAATAACACGAACACTTTACGATATATCGTAAAGAAGAAAGCGTCATCAGCTAGTGGGCGGGGCCTAACGCACGTTGTCAAGCTCCATCTCTGTTACCCCAGCAGCTGATGACGCTTTCTTCTTTACGACATATCGTAAAGTGTTCGTGTTATTAGCGGTGCATGCGCACTGCAGTGTTTCTTGGACTTAGACTGCCATATTCAAAATTTCAACGTGATCGGAAGGTAGTGACATGATTTGGTGCTATTTACGTGCACTTGCGCTACAGGAATGAGCCAGATACTTTGTGTCGGGGGAGAGAAGTATATTTGACATGTTTACAACCCGTTAAATGCCATAGTCAATTGTACATTTTGTCATGTTTGGCCAAGAAGAAAAAGACGATACTGATGTCTGTCCTAGTAAGGATGTGCAACTCAGTCGTGGCTACATACACTGAGTTGCATATATGTGGCTAGTCAGTGTTATGCATTGCATCATGGGTTGTTTTGGAGCAGCAAGGTTTACCTGGGCCATCGTTACTAGGACAGAAATCAGTAGCGTCCTTTTCTTCGTGGCCAAACATGACACAAATGTACAATGACTATGCCCGACACAAAGTATCTGGCTCATTCTTGCAGCGCAAGTACATGTAAATAGCACCAAGTCCTGTCACTATCTTCCTATCACGCTTAAATGTTGAAAATGACAGAAGTGCAAGAAACGGATTTTCAAAACAGTCCCACAGAAGTAATTGTTATTACTTAATTTTTCTAACAATTGAGCAGCTTTACCGTCAAGTGTTATTTGTTGCATATTTTCAATACAAGTACATTAGCTCTTTAACGGTGAAAAACATATATGCTTAGCTCCACTGGATGTGTGAGGAAGCCATCTTGATCACAGTGAATTGTGAGTAAATGCTATATAGTAAAAAAATTATATATTTTTTTTGTAATATGGAGCAAGAGCCATCAGACTGGGCTTGCTATTCTACAGAAATCCGGGAATTCGATCCCCGTCAGCACTCTCGCATAGACGCAAAATAATCCACAGGAATCCAACAGATTGCAGTAAAATTTCAGCATTCTGTACACAAACGACAGCTTTGGATTCCCACAGAGTTAGACTGCGAGAATCTGTTTGGATTCTCGTAAATGTTGATGAAAAGCAAGGCCTGTCAGTGTCAGGGGAGCTAATCCCTGTAGGGCACCAGACCAATCAAGATAAATCACCCCAATTAACAAGAACCGACCCGCCCAGTTCACAGGTGACCTGGTCAGTGAACCGGTGACCAATGATTGACCTTGACAAAACTAGTTTTGCTCACATTGGGCAAATCTTCCCAGGGCCTGATTCAGACCGTTTTGAACCCGTTGTAACAGGTTTGGGCAACATGAGTTTGGATGCCCAATTAGGCAAATGTGTTAAAAAAAAACCTTTTTCACAAATTCCTTTTCTGAACATGCTGAAACCAATAGTACTGCAAATCATGTTGCTGAATATCAACTTAATTTATACATACAAAACGATGGCTTACACAACTAGTGTCTGCCTGTTCTTTCTTTTACAAGTTAAGTGTTACAGTACAGCAAAGCTTACATACATGTGATTGCAGAGCAAGGCATCCGGACCTGTGCACATCACGTTATCATGATCGCTTACTTGTAGCTCTAAAGGCTCCAGATTTAATAATGTAACCCTGGAGGAGAGCCAACGTTCGAATTAAACAGTTGTGTTTACGTGGACATTTGACTGAATTGCGCACCCTTCTGTATCAATTAGGCTACATTACTATTCTCGATATTGCGGTGGGACAGCACTGTAAAATGGCAGCATTAGATCTGCTCTGTTACAAGTAGGTACCTCCGACCCTCCTCCTCTCCTCCCTTCCCCGTCGTGATATAGCTGAAAAAATGTTGAAAGCGACGTTAAACCCTATTCACTCACTCACTCATTTATTCTCTTAATTCTACATGCACAGCAGAAAATCTACTTGCTTATTTGTGCATGTAAACACCCTTTATTTTGAGTCTTGTGGGCTCTTCTTCATCATGTTCAGCTCAACAGTGGAAACAATCTTCATGACGATTGAGTGCAATTCAATAGCCCTTTCCGGAAAGTGTCTGATCTCCCCCTGAATAACTGCCGCTCTTTAAGATTAGAGGTATTAGAAGCTGCTTCCGGGAAGTAGTCGCCTCGGTTTCACTTTTACCAAAGGCACCCGCAATTATTTGGAATAATATATTGATGAACTATTATAGAATATTTGTTTGAAAAATTATTTTGTTTATATTTTCTACATGAACCAATAGATCTTGTATACGTGTATGTAAAGTATAAAAATAATTTTCTTGAAAAATAGACTATTTAATTACTAAAACTAATTGTGAGGGCCTTTGGTACCTACCGTAAGTTCTCTGCACCAATACGCCCCTGGTGGAACAAGGGAGATAAATTTAAACACTTTTCGAATTGGGCTATGGACATATTGGGTTATTTTGAGGCTATTTGAATGATGAATTCAAGGCCATTCTAAAAAAAAAATGTGTTTACTCTAACGCAATTTGAAAAAGGTGGGTAGGTAGGTAGGTAGGGATTTTTTTTTGCCTTTTGTGAGAATCTGGATTCTCATTGGCTCAGTTTGCGAGAATCCAAAGAATCCAAATTTCCCGCACCCAGCATTTCGTGACCAGTCGCCATTTTCACCAGTGCTGGTTACTGCGCAACTAGATATGAACTTCTCAATGGGAAAAATGAAATCGCCTTATTTATTCTCAGGAGTGTGGTTAGCAGATCGTTTTGCATCGTCGAAATTCTACCCCTGGACAGAGTAAACTCCCCTTACGGGATGCGCGAGGAGTTATTCCCCCTGAAACAGACATTTTTACAGGTTCGCGAAAACGTTAAAAAAAAATATGCCGGACAATTTTTTTTTGCGCAGCTACGTTTTTTTCGGGTCGGTCGGGTTACGGTAAACGTACATAATATTTTGAATGGCCTGAAGGGCAGCCATGGAAATTAACATTGATAAATCCATGTCAGGTAAATTGCTCATTTGGGAAATATAAACTTTGAAAGCCTGATTTGCATGTAAATTTGACCTGACATGGATTTACTGTAAAACATGAAACTTTCGCGACATGAAACTTTCGCGATTTTTCAATTTTAAAAAATTCGCGACATGAAACTTTCGCGATTCTCTCTGTGTCAGAAAAAAAATAATTTATAAATATATCATACTAATAGACCTGGGAAATACATACCGGGGGTGGCAAAATCGGCAAAACCACGTGTATTCACATGTGGGTGCGCTCAGTGTGGTGGTTTCACAGTACCAACACGAGTCTAACAAATGGCGGCGTAACTTATTGGTATTCAAACAGTGGTTTCCTGACTGTTGGGGGCAGATTATTTCAATCCCGCTGTTTCAGCCTTAAAAGGAATTCCCGTAGGTAAACAAAGTCAATATCACAAGATCTGCAGGTAGTTGTCATTTGAACTCCGCATGAAACTTTCCACACTGAAACCTAAACACGCAGTGTGGATGGTGAAGGCCCACAAACAACTCAGAAACAACACGTCTGCTGAGCTCAGGGGTTCAAAACGGCCGGCATCCGGCGGCACACGATCGTTGTCGATCGTTTCTAGTATACACTTGCTTGACATATGCAAGTTTTGGGACTAATTCAGCAGAATTAATTCTTGTACTAGTATACTCGTATATTAAACTGTATCCGGTGCTTTAAACAGTCGCTTCTGAATAGAGCTTAGGTGGCGAGAAAATTAAAACTGTGCTAATATGGAAAACAATTGCCCTCATGTCCATTCGCTGTCGATGTTGTTGTTGCGTTCTTGTCTTCGCCCTTGTCATATGAACATGTTTCTTTCGCGTGCATGAAACTTTCGCGATTTATTCCAGTCGCGAAAATCGCGAAAGTTTCATGCACGCGAAAGAAACATGTTTTACAGTACTTGACGTTAAATAATATTTTCTTATTCCCTTCTTATCTGACACCTTTGGCAAACGCATCGGGGATATGTGAGCCCTCGGGGCTTTTGTCGAATGGTATCGGTGGGTACTTCCTTACAAAAAGTCTGTATCCGTTTCAGCATGACTAAATATCAAGATGTCATTTTTATCTGGAATCGATTGAAAGGAATTTGGAGAATATAAGATACTCTTAGACTACCAAATTATTGTCATGTGTATCCACATTTTATATCCATTCACTTCAAACTGGAATGTAGTGAAGCAGAGTTAAATGTCAAAAGGACATTTCGAGTAAATATGACAGTAAATATTGGAGGTTGCTCATTTCAGGTCACAAACCACCATTGATTTTTTTGGACCTAAGACTATAATCAGGACTTGACTATCGGTGAGTTTTGATTGGTCAGTATACCTGACTAGGTGAGAAATGGTTTGTGATATATTCTAAAATGTTTCTATAATATTCAACACTAAAAAATATTCAAACATCCTTTTAAAATTTTAATAGGGAAAAACTCTGGGCCAGTTTGATTGCCCACCTCCCATATTCGCTGTGATTGTGTCAGGCGGAATAACCTCATTTCTGGCAGCCATAGCTGGAAAAAATGGTGGCGCATGTATGCTAAATTTTTTATGTCTTTGAGCGGAAAAGTTGGGCTATTACCTGGCGTTTTGGGTCATTTGTGGCGGCGAATATTGGCGCTTATAGATTCGTCAAGATGTCCGCAGCCGATTTACTACATATTAAGTAAGGCTGTTTTTTAATGGTTTGTGACCTTCAAGCTCTCGGGAAGCGTGCCCGTAAAAAAAGTACGGAGAATAGACGTAGCAATTAGACCACATTCAAGGGAAACAACTCCAGCCTAGTCACAATCAAGGGAGACAACTCTAAATGGTTACTGGCAGGTGCGGCCTGAGTATGCCAATTGTATTTATACATGTACAATATGTCGTGCAATCTGTGAGCCCATGAAACTCGTGTAACAAACTAATTGGGAGGTATTAAGCTCTCTACATCATCACACTAATTAACTTGGTGGAATCTTGTCACCTGCATGGCTGCTAGCACTTGGTTACTCAATATTGATGCAAACAGTCGCGATAACCTGATATTCTTACCACAGCTGGTTTCACAATCAGTCATCCCACGTGCTCACTGTCGGGGTCGCTCTGGGCATAAGCTTGGCTTCCGCTCTTCCCACTTAGCATTGGCAAAAACGTATTCAATTGTGCTGTCTTCTTCCAGAGAAAGTGATTTCAGCAGACAAACAATCAGTGTTCAAGTATGATTTTTTTTTCAGTGCTTTCTTAGAAAATAGTAGTGTTAAGACACATAAAATTGAGCCCTTCCAGCCCTATGTGCAAGAGGAGGTGAGAATGGATAATAAGCGTGGGGGGGGGGGGATTTTCTTGGAGGTTCTTGGTGGGGAATTTACAGACACAAAAAATCACTAATAGAGTCTGGTGGCTATACTATATGTATAACATGTTGGCAGACAGACACAATTTTATAAAATGAAAAACAAAAATTTTATTCAACGTGCGAACAAAATCAGAGGCATATCCTTACAAATAATGAAGTGGACCAATATCTTTACCACCTCTGGGATGCTGCTGTTTGTCAGGAAAGATAGGTCTATCCAAAATTGGGATTTTTTTCTTCCATGCACACATGCAGGCTACTACATGTATACTATTTGAATACAGAGCATATTTGTATATTTTTAGATTCAACCAATAAAATCAGTTTTTATAGTATGGTTTGTGAAGTAACTGTAAGGCCCCTACACAAGTAGTTCTGCTTTTGTGCACATGTACTCAGGTCTGGTACTGACCATCTGTGTCACAGGGTTGCTATGGTAACCACATAGCATGGTGGAGGAGACTGGCAGGCCTGTTCCATATTGGACACTTGTAAATGTATGTATTTGTATAGCTCAAAACACATGCTTGGCAACTTGTTTGGTGTTTCAGCAAGCCATTTATGAGTCTATTGCTGAGATACCCAGTTTTACTGTCTGTCAGTGCTGTGATATATAGCCTTTACACACTTACATAAACGGAATGTTCATTCTTCAAAATGTCCATCCCAGAAATACACACTTAAAAAAAGTTATAAATTCTAGGCTTCATTTCCACCACTCCAGATGGCACATTCTTGAGTCTATTGGCAAATATTTATTAGGGTCAAAATTTTGGACAATTATTACTTGAAATTCAAATAGAAAGATATTTGAATTTACCGAAGCATGATTCCTTGAAACAGTCGAACATTTTGCTGAGAAGCAACAGGAACTTGATAATATGATGTCTAGCACTGTAATATCACTTGTCTTTATTGCACCATGTAAGCGTCCTGTCTGTGTCTTGTCCGCTGTCCTCAGTATTTTATAGGGTGGATGGAGGGTGTCTGGTTCCATGCTGCTTCAAAGAACTGGGCTGGGTGGTGCTTAGTTGGTTCGTCGTGATATAGCTGAAATATTGTTGAAAGCGACGTTAAATTCTATTCACTCACTCACTGAAACAGTACTGTAACTTTGGACTGTTTGATGCTGAACAAGTTTCATTGCCACACATATGAAGAAGCAAGAAGTCTTGGTTTTAAAAGTTCTACCAAATGGTCTCCACACCCCATACTATTCTGTGCTAAATTGTTGTAAGAGATTCTATTGCTTTTTATACGCCCGCCAAAAGGCGGACGTATTATGTGATGGCGGTTTCCGTCCGTGTGTCCGTCCGTCCGTCTGTCCGTCCGTCGTGTCCGGTCTATATCTGGAACAGTTTTCTGTTTACAGTTCCAATTTTTGGTGAGTGGATACCCCACAGGGAGACGATGTGTCGCGTACCAAACTCAAGGTCGAGGTCAGAGGTCAAAGGTCACTGGCCTAAAGAACAAGAAATCACTGAAGTGTTCGTGTCCGGTCTATATCTGTGAACGTTTTCTATCCAAAGTCGCAATTTTTCGTGAGTGGATACGCTAGGTGGAGACGATGTGTCGCGTACCAAAATTAAGGTCGAGGTCAGAGGTCAAAGGTCACTGTTGCCTAAAATCAGGAAATCATTGATCATTGACAGTTTTCTACCTACAGTTCTAATTTGTGGTGAGTGGATGCCCTAGGGGGGAACGATGTGTTACATACCAAATGTAGGTCGAGGTCAGAGGTCAAAGGTCAGTGTGACCGAAAAATCAGGAAATCATCCAAAACTTTCTAATTTTTTGTGAGTGGATTCAATAGGGGGAAATGAAGTGTCGCATACCAAGAAATAGGTCAAGGTCAAAGGTCACAAGGTCAAAGGTCAGGAAATTATTAAAAATAACATTTTTTTGTGTCAGTAGATCAGGGGTTTTTTTAGACAAAAATTTTTCATCTACTCAATTTCAAATATTGTAAAACTCTATTAATGTCACTAAACTCAATTTTTGGGGTTTTTCATCTAAAAAATGATGAAACTCAACTTTTTTGCCTTTTTCATCAAAAAAATGATAAAACTCAATTTTTATTTTGTTTTAATCGTAGAATGTAAAAAAAAGTTGTGTCAACGCTTGGCATGTCATTTTTGGCTTGTTTTTCTTAAATTTTCCAATTGGATGCCACTAATGGCCTCAATGTAGTTTTGCACTGGAATGACACTTATGCAATCAATTTGGTTGTAGGTTGAATTAGATGAAACTGACACCCAACACCGCAAGTTTTTGGACTAATCTTGTCATCCTTTAGCTATTCGGATGTCCTAATTATCTGAATCAAAATTTCACAAAATTTTGGAAGATTGGTGAAAACTGCATAGGCAACTGCTCTCTGGAATTTACGAAATCTGGGCCAAACAAAGTTGGAAATAGATGATGGATGATGGCCCCACAGTTCAATTTCAAACCCAAATAGATCATGAATTTTTATCTTGAAAAAACACTGAGATTCTTGTACAAAATTGGCGAAATTATTGAAACTGTCTTGCTTGGTGGAGAAAGGTAAAAACCAAATTATGTAACTAATTGAGAAAACAACAACTTAAATAAAGCATGATGAACGATTTTAACAAAAATTCCTCCCAAGCATTCTCAATTTACCGTAACAAGGGCAGAGGTTGAATGTTGCCGGTTTTCCACCACAAAACACAGGCACTTCGCGTCGACGTGAGGCAGGTATTATACGGGTTCAAATAGAGTTCCAACAGATCAAAGAAGTTGAAAAATTTTCAGCGAACAACAAATATGTTTCATTTGTGTTCGTGTTGACATTTTCTCGCTTACTTTGGTAAAGCGGAACCACGTGTTGAGATAAAAAAAAATGGCGCTGAAATCATTGTCGGGAACCCTTCATCGAAAAACTAGCAGTTCATTGCCACAGATATCTGGCGGTACTCGACAGCGAATGTTGTCATATGATGGGAGACAACTCTGTTAAAAAAATGTTACGACAGTCAACGAACAGAAAAATAATCTCCGCAATAGCTTCCTGAGTGTGTTTCATTTTCACTGGATATCCCATTGACGAGACGCGGTGTCTGCAGCTAAAACAAACATACGGAAACCCGGGAAGTGGCAGAGATGACATGAAGAGTGGGCTCTCGCGGACTTTCATTAGCATAGAGACGGAGGTGACACGAACAACAACAACCTTGTACATTGTAAACTTTCGGTCGCGATCAAACTTTCCCGTGATCGGGGCATTTTCGTTCGCCCCGGTCTTACATAAACTCAATCTTTTATGAAAAAAACTCAATTTTTTTCCGCGCCTACGGCGCGCACTTCCCGAAAACTCAGAAAACTGAATTTCTAGCTCAAAACTCAATTTTGAAAAAAACGCAAAAACTCAATTCAAATTCGTTTTCATCGGGAATACCACAATGAAAAACTGTCTAAAAAAACCCCTGGTAGATACATTAGGGGACACGATGTGTCGCATACCAGAAATTAGGTCAAGGTCAAAGGTCAGTGACCCCAAAATCAGAAAATTATTAAAAATGACATCTTTTTGTGTCAGTAGATAAATTAGGGGGACACGATGTGTCACATACCAAAATGTAGGTCAAGTTCAAAGGTTAAGGTCACTGACCCCAAAATCATGAAATTGTTAAAAATCATTATTTTTTGTGGAGACGGTTTGTCATGTATCAAAATTTAGGTCAAGGTCAATAGTCAAGGTCACTGTGACTCCATAATAAAAAAATCATTGAAAATTACTTTTTTGTGTCAGTAGATACATTAGGGGAACATGATGTGTCACGTACCAAAATGTAGGTCAAGGCTGAATGTCAAGTGTCCATTGTGTCCATTGATACATTGAGGGAAGACGATGTGTTGTGTACCAGAATTTAGGTCAAGGTCAAAGGTGAAGGTCACTGTGACCCCAAAATCAGGAAATCATTAAAAATAACTTCTTTTTTTGCCAGTAGATACATTAGAGGGACATGTGTTACATACCAAAATGTGGGTCAATGGTCAAGGTCACTGTGACCCCAAAATCAACAAATCATTAAAAGTCACATTTTCATATGCCTGTCGAAGACGAGGTCGTGTAATGCGATGTTGCCTTCTGTCCATTCATCCATTAACATTTGTTGTCCATGCGATATCTCCAGTTTCAAGGTATGGATTGCTACCAAACTTTGAGTACCGGTATGTCTTACTCACATGGCAAAGAGGAGCCATAAATTTTTAGATCAATTTGTCGAAGGTCAAGGTCTCCCAAAACTGAATCAAGTTTATCTGACTCTAAGTGTTAGGTTGGAATATTCTCTCCCCTACATGTTTTTTTTGTATCAGTGACCACGTATTTACATAGAAATGCCCTTACAGGTCCACGTGGTCATGGAGTAGACATGGCGTGGCTTGAAAAATGTGCAAACATGAGATGGGTTTAATATGCATTCAGAGATGAACATGATCAAAAATGTTTGACAGTAAATAAAATACACCGTCACTCTCTCCCCCCGCCCCCACCGCGTACATAATATAACTGGCGTGTACATGTACTATATGGTATTGTCCTGTGGAGTTGTCTCCCATGTTTGAAACAGCTACATTCAGTTAAACTGTTGTGAAATAAAAACCATACATTTACTAATTTAACAGGGAGGGGGTCATTTATGAACTTCATACCTGTTTATTAACTCAAGAACAAAGGTTTACTTCATCACTTTTTCCTTCATGAGAAACATTTGCAGGAAAACTACTATTTTCATGTGTTTGACTATTGTCGATTTCAGTGTGGGATATGTGAGCTCTCAGCTCTTGCTTCAAGGTTAACTAGTTACCAAGAGTTGAGCTTACGTTAGTTTATCATTCACTATAAGATGTGATATATGTTACATGTACATTCTCAGACGCACAAGGCTATCAAGGCTATTAAAACAACCTTGAAATTTGGACCAACGTCATTCCAGATAAACGGGCGTATATTGAAGCCCTTGGGCTCTTGTTGAAATTGTCAAAGTTAAATAAAAACAAACTTGAAACGTGCATCACCACGCCTGTTTGGGAACAACGAAGACCGTGACCTGCTGACCCATGACGATCATTCATCGTGAGCAATTGTAGAGAATGTTCTTTGCAACATTTTCATTGTAATGCCAATAATGTCACAAAGCAAAAATGTAATGCCTTTGTTAACATCATGATTATCAATTCATATCGTCATTTCCAATTGTTGTGCAACGCACGTCACATTACGACGTACGACACAGCCAATTAGTCGATATTAACCTCGGTGGTCAGAGGTTGCGGCTTCAATACGATTTTCACCACATCTGTATTATTGTGAGAAAAAAATCCAATTTGATGTCATTTTTTGTAGAAAAAATATCAACTTATTCTTTACACATGTATACAAGTTTTTATGCAAAGTGTGCAGGGGGTATTTGGTAGAACCTTTAAGGAGATGATCACTCTCTCCATCGCTCTCCCAACTTTTTTCCTTTACCGGTAGAACTTTTGATCACTGTCCTGGAAATTGCAATTACAAGGATCGGAGCATCTTCGCGAGCCAGTGTATCGATTGATCTATTGGGATTGCTACACTGGCTTGGTTGGTACCCATACAAGTTCTGGATATAAATAGATGAAGGGGTTTCCCCTGAATCAACCCAATCAGTGAACGTGCTAAGCTGGTTGATTAGGCCAATCCACAGCGAGGTATGAGATGTGAATTTCGTCGCGGGCCAAACTGCCTTGATGTCAAGCAGAAATCGACATCGGATTAGTCAAAGCAAAAACCGCAGGCTGGGGATACCGACATGCTAATTCAAAACAAGCACGGGGGATGAAATGTACGAGATTGTATAATAGAGGCATCGACTCAAGAACTCAATCGAATCACCAAAAATGTCCAGTAAACGATGATTTAGGATTTACCTGGACTTGTGAAGATGGGATTGGAGAGGCTGTTACTTTTTAGCCAGGATAAAATCTGCCTGTCCAAATATCACATTTTGCTAGATTTGGGGTAGATACTACATGTACATGATGTAAGGAACTATTGTCAAGGACTTAGTGCCACTGACAAGCCCTGGCTCAGGGTATTGTTGTCCACCAACCTGGCTATTTTCAGAGCTGCATCTAGGAATTTTTTGCAGGTTCCGATCCCAGTTCCCATCTGTAATTCAATATTGAGGGTCCAATTTTCGTTAGTGAATTTCGGCGCCAATAGCCTGTGATCATTCATAAAATTGAGGTTTATTAGCATAAAATTCAGTACCCAGCTACATGTATGCAATCAGATCGATATTGAGGCTCTCCGAAGCTTTTTCAAGGAGTACCGGTATTTTCTTCAGAAATCCTTTCAAATCGAACAACAACAACAACACTTTTTTTTTTCATTTGAGTTTGGGCATCAGATGTTTTGGGCGGCTATAGATACATTTTCCGGAACTAAATTGGCTCTAGATGCAGCCCTGATTTCATGCATTGTTTTGTTACATGATACTTAGTAACTCGCATGAAGTATGAATCCGGTTTGGACCAGCTATTTCTCTGGATTTCTCCGTTTTTAACATCTCTCCCTTGTTAAATTTTTCAATTTTTACCTGTCCAAATTTGAACTTGCCTGTCCAATGGGCAGGTGGAGGGGTCTCTGGCTAGTTACATCATTGTGATAACTCACATAAATTTTATTCATGCGAAACAAAATCTTTGTGATCAGCTCTGACAGATTTTATAAACACAAGAGACTGACGAAGTAGATTCAGTTTGATTTACTTTGGCCGCTTTAAGCCACAAATCTATGCCAGCCTAAAATCAAACTGGTTTTTGACAGACCGATATTCTTGGTGTTATCTTGGACTTATAGCGAGGAAGTTATTGTCGCTACTTTGCATCCTACTCCACGGATAAGCATGGAGAACTTAACCAAAGATGGATCTAGTTTTCCCCTGGCAATTGATCGATACGCGTGAACTTGGTCAACACGAATGTCCATCGAAATACTATTCATCCTCGTATTACTCCAATTGGGGATCAATTTTCCTGACATATGTCTACACGGATAATGGCTTGACCAGTGCTGACCAAGGAAGCCAATTTCTACCAGATAAAGTTTGCACTGAGGCCTAGCACAGGCCTTCTGATCCAGCTTCTCAAACATCTTTTGTGTGCTCTGGTTCTGATGGGATTAGGAATGGCTACATCAATCCACTGGGGATCAATGTTATAAAAAACTTCGTCAGATGTGTTATAAAACACACAGAAACGGATGAACTCCACTAGTCCAGTGGCTCTACTACAGCCTGGCCCAGTAGGGTGGCGATTTGGGTGGGGGGGATTGAGGCCTTTTACTGGGCTTTTGAGAGTTGTCAATGACAGGTTGGGTATTCACAGTCAATCCTCCTTGTGCACATTATTTTTTAGAGAACAAAAGAAGAGCCAGTCTGTGCTGTGACCCGTGACTTCAGCTGATCAGCAACTGGTTCATGTAAATCACTGCCTTATCTTTTAACCCAGGAGAAAATTTGAACTGGTGATAGCTGGCATATTTTCCTGTAATATTTGCCAAATTATACATTATCCTGAGCATAATGACATTTTCTTCGAATAGTGGAAATATTTTGTACTTATGTATACAATTATGTCAGTTATCAACAGTTCAAAATATTCTCCTAGGTTAAAAGATAGGGCAAAGTGAAATTATTTGAACCAGTAGCTGATCAGCTGAAGTCATGGGTCACTGCACAGGTAGGCTCTCCTTTGTTCTCCCAATAATGTGCAAGTCCCGGATTAGAGCCTTTATTAGGCCTATTCGGCACGTTAAACCTGGAAAAGCTATCCGACAAGCTGCATTGCACACGGTGTTCCCGGTTTGAAGATCCTTACATGACGAACTTCCCCTTTATTAGAGTAAATTATTTCATGTTCAAGTATAGCGGTTAATTTTGGCGCTTGAAATGTAAAAAAAATTAACTGAATATTTTCCGAGTGCTCTAACCGTGAAATAAAACCCATTCTGTTGGGTGTGAACGAGCCTCCTGGGAAATCTGTGCCTTTCACAGGATGAAATAGCTTGCTGGGTTTATGGTCAGACATGGTAATTATCCTGCCATCATAAAGTGTAATTTCAGAGGACAATTTTGGACAAGCTGCCTTGGATTGCCTACAAGTTTCACGATCCTTATGTAGTCTTTCTCTCTGATCATCAGCGGTGACATTTATAAAGGAAGGAAGTTCTCCATCAACATAATAAAATTTACGGGAATGAAGTCGACCAGGAAGTCATCTATACACTATTAAAGCTCTCACTGTCTGTGTCCATGCCACTGGATATACAATGTAATTATAACTTCTATCAAAGCCAGCATGAGAGCATCTGGTGAACTGATTAATTTTTCAGCTTGATGCAATTTTTTTTTTCTTTTCATTTGTTTTATATGATTGTTATGGACCAAAGTAGCTGATTTCTCATCACAGGGTTTCTACACTACCATGACATTCATGAGCCTTCTGTTTTTCAAGGCTTTTCAAGGCATTGAATTCTAAATTGTCATTTTTCAAGTCTTTTCAAGGCCTTGAAAAGCCTTTGAAAACAGGAACTTGTGCCAAAAAACCTTGAAAATGGGTCAAGTGCTGTCAAGTTGTAGCTCAAAGTTGTAACTGTCCGGCCCCGTGGGGCTTCCGGGGATTGACCTGGGATGTCGTTACATGTGCACACCGCAGGTCATGGTAAGAATAGGCCTCAGCTCCTCAGAGAGCTTGTCATAAGAGGCGACTGAGGCACCCGTGGAGCTCCCGGGTGTGAAAAGGAATAGGACCCCACCCGTGTGGTTTCCGGGTGTGGAAAGGAATAGGACCCAACGTCATGATAAGACTAAAATATAGTTGAAAGCGGCGTTAAATCACATTCACTCACTCGTAACTTTCCATTGTTCATCAGATGGCAAAATTAACCCCATCATATTGATGTATTCATTAAGTTCTCATTAATCATCCAAAAGAAGTTCGAAATCTAAAATCGAAAGACAATGTATGAACAATGTACTTGTTGACGGGATATTCATACTCGTGTTTTAAAAGTAAAAAATATCAGAAAATTTATTATATAAACTGGAAATAATATGCCTTGAAAACAGCTAGGAAATATTACATGTACATGCACAGGGGTGGAAATATTCAAAATATTTTACCTGTCATACGAGACAGGTGACCAAAATGTTTACCTGTCACCTTTAAGAATTACCTGAACATGCAATCGTTGAAATTGTCACATGTAACTCGAGATTAATGACAAATTTAGATGTTGCAAGACACTAATAAATTAATGACACCTTGTTTACTTGCACTTATTAGCAGGTGTTTTGAATGAATTTTGTTGAAGATATATTTTAAACACCAAAACAAAATTATTGGCTACCTGTCAATAGAGACAGGTACTTTATTTCTCTACCTGTATCTTTCAAAATTTACCTGTCAGAGACAGATAGACAGGTGTAAATTTCGACCCCTGATGTACCTTGGAAAGACCTTGAAAATACCTTGAAAATTGGAAGCTCAAGGTGTACGAACCCTGTCGTCATATATTGGCGATAGATTCGCTGCTTTGTACTCATTTACAATCAACTTGTTATTGTCACCTGCATGGCTGCTAGCACTTGGTTACTCAATATTGATGCAAACAGTTGCGACGACCTGATATTCTTACCACACAGCTGGTTTCGCAATCAGTCATCCCACGCGCCATCTTCACCAGCCAAGTCAACTACATCGCGAAGCTCTCTACGCTGCCTTGACATTCTTGGCTGGTGGCAGAGGAATACTGCTCTGCGCCACCTAGTGGAAGTTTTAACGGCGAGAGACTTTTTGCCACCAGGAGTTGTTCCCCTTCAATCTCAAGTCGGCACACACGTGAGGCGATTCGTTATCGTTCGACCTTGCAGCGTGTCCCAAAATCTGATTCAATTGATCAGAAACACCGAAAGTGGCCGTGAAAGTGCTCTTCCTGTATCTTTTCGATAGAATTTCCCCGCACACTCGACAAAACTCATTCTTAGTGGGGCCCGTCATCTTGGGAAACCAACTACGTAACGCGCATTCTGATTGGATGCAGCACGCCGTCTCTGCATCCAATCATCAATGAGGATTAACGTTTCAACTTTACCAGAGAAGTATGCCAAGGCAATGTACAGAGCAACGTGATGTACGTCGACTTGGCTAGAGAAGATGCCCACGCGCTCACTGTCGGGGTCGCTCTGGGTATAGGCATGGCTTCCGCTCTTCCCACAGCTAGCATTGGCAAAAACAAATTCAAATGCGCTGTCTTCCAGAGAAAGTGATTTCAGCGGACAAACAATCATAGTGTTCAAGTGTGATTTTTGTTCCAGTGCTTTGTTAGAAAATAGTAGTGTGAAAAACATAAAAAATTGAGCTCTTCCAGCCCTATGTCCAAGAGGAGGTGAGGATGGGTAATAAGCGTGGGGGTGGGATGGGGAATTTTTTTTAGAAGTTAGAGGTTCATGGTGTGGACTTTACACACACAAAAAAATCACTAATAGAATCTGGTGGCTATATTGTATGTATAACACGCTAGTAACTGATAGACACAATTTTATAAAATGAAAAAAAAAATTCATTCAACGCGAGAACAAAATCTGAGGCATATCCTTACAGGTATCTTCAAATAGAATTATGTTTATATGCAGTTCATGTTATACTTGTAAATAATGAAGTGGACCAATATCTTTACCACCTCTGGGATCCTGCTGTTTGTCAGGAAAAATAGGTCTATCCAAAATCGGGATTTTTTTCTTCCATGCACATGTATACAGGCTACTGTACTATTTGAAACAGAGCATATTTGTATATTTTTAGATTCATCCAATAAAATCAGTTTTTATAGTACAGTTTGCAAATATAATACAAAGTATTTAAAGAGTAAGTGTAAAACCCCTACGCATGTAGTTCTACTGTTGTCCTGTAGTTCTACTGTTGTCGTGCACATGTACTCGGGTCTGGTACTGACCATCTGTGTCACAGGGTTGCTATGGTAACCACATAGCATGGTGGAGGAGACTGGCGGGCCTGTTCCATATTGGACACTTGTAAATGTATGTATTTGTATAGCTCAAAACACATGCTTGGCAATTTGTTTGGTGTTTCAGCAAACCATTTATGAGTGTGTTGCTGAGATACCCAGTTTTACTGTCTGTCAGTGCTGTGATTATATAGCCTATACACCTACATAAACAGAATGTTCATTCTTCAAAATGTCCATCCCAGAAATACACACTGGAAAAGTTATAAAATCTAGACTTCATTCCCCTCACTCTGGCACATTCTGTCTGGAGGCTATTGACAAAAATTTATTAGGGCCAAAATGTTTGACAATTATTACTTGAAATTTAAATAGAAACATATTTGAATTTAGTGAAGCATTCCTTGAAACGGTCAAAACAGTACTGTAATTTATGGGCTGTTTAACACATGTTTAATGCTGAACAAGTTTCAAGTTTCATTGACACTCCTATGACCAAGCAAGAAGCAATCCCTCTTGGTTTTAAAGGTCCTACCAAACCGTCTCCACACCCCATTTATTCTATGCTAAATTGTTGTAAGAGATTCTATTGCTTTTGGGAATGGTCAAAGTTAAATAAAAACAAACTTGAAATGAGCATCACCACGCTTGTTTGAAAACGACGAAGGCCGTGACCTGCTGATCCATGATGATCATTCATAGCGAGCAATCGTAGAGAATGTTCTTTGCAATGTTTCCATTGTAGTGCCAATAACGTCACCAAGCAAAAATGTAATACCTTTGTTAACATCATGATTATCAATTCATATCGTCATTTCCAATTGTTGTGCAACGCACGTCACATTACGACGTACGACACAGCCAATTAGTCGATATTAACCTCAGTGGTCAGAGGTTGCGGCTTCAATACGATTTTCACCACATCTGTATTATTGTAAAAAAAAATCCAATTTGATGTCATTTTTTGTAGAAAAAATATCAACTTATTCTTTACACATGTATACAAGTTTTTATGCAAAGTGTGCAGGGGGTATTTGGTAGAACCTTTAAGGAGAGTGATCACTCTCTCCATCGCTCTCCCAACTTTTTTCCTTTACCGGTAGAACTTTTGATCACTGTCCTGGAAATTGCAATTACAAGGATCGGAGCATCTTCGCGAGCCAGTGTATCGATTGATCTATTGGGATTGATACACTGGCTTGGTTGGTACCCATACAAGTTCTGGATATAAATAGATGAAGGGGTTTCCCCTGAATCAACCCAATCAGTGAACGTGCTAAGCTGGTTGATTAGGCCAATCCACAGCGAGGTATGAGATGTGAATTTCGTCGCGGGCCAAACTGCCTTGATGTCAAGCAGAAATCGACATCGGAAGTCAAAGCAAAAACCGCAGGCTGGGGATACCGACATGCTAATTCAAAACAAGCGCGGGGGATGAAATGTACGAGATTGTATAATAGAGGCATCGACTCAAGAACTCAAATCGAATCACCAAAAATGTCCAGTAAACGAGGATTTAGGATTTACCTGGACTTGTGAAGATGGGATTGGAGAGCCGCTGTTACTGTCAGCCAGGATAAAATCTGCCTGTCCAAATATCACATTTTGCTAGATTTGGGGTAGATACTACATGTACATGATGTAAGGAACTATTGTCAAGGACTTAGTGCCACTGACAAGCCCTGGCTCAGGGTATTGTTGTCCACCAACCTGGCTAGTTTGTGTCCCAAATCTTCACCTGTTATCACTTAAATGCCAATATCCTCCATTTGGAGATCTCCTGCAAACAAAATTATCTCCCTTGATCGCTGTGTCGATCGTCCGCCAGGTGGCGTGCACTCCGCGCATGTTCATCACTCTTTTTCCTTTGCAGTCTTGGTGACAAGACCTGTTTTGAAAGAGCTCCTGTAAACAGTAACTTTTGGATTGTTATAGACGCACTCTAGGGTTATTTTTTCTCTCCCGTAGTTCATTATGAACCAACGTAGTCGCCCAGCTATAAAGATTTATAGGAACGAAGAATGTCGTCAGTTTTAACCAGTTAAAGACTTGCATTTTTCTTTGTTTTCAAAGGTGTGTTTACAGTCACCTATGGCGACGCAGTCAACTCTGGAGAGCGGCCATTGACCTGGCAAGATGTCCAGCTGAGAAGCAAGCTACTCAGGCCCTCTTCAACGACTTGGCTGTAAACGAAGTTCCTACCAGCAACTTATCGTTGAAAACGATACTGTTGCCAGTGGAATCTTCACAACAGTCCCGTGAAACAGTACAGATCACGGACACAGGATCACAGCTCCACCGAAGAGCAGTACCCTGGAGCTACATTTTAAGACGGTGAACAAGTTACAGACCCAAGACAGCCTAGTTCAAGTTCACCGGAGAAGATGAGATACGGACTCTATACCGGAGCCGTTACAACTACGGATCTGGGCAGACCTCGGATTACAGTTCCCGTTCATCCAAGTCTCCGCAACTCAAGAAAGACAAGTCTGCCAGCCGGGACCTGGTGGAGAACCGGGACCCGGGACAGAGCCGCACCCTGGGCCTTCAAGGACCTCGACACCTCAGAGCGCCGGGACTCCGACTGCAGAGCACCTCGGACCCGACCATCGGAGAGAGAGGTTACTTCCAGAGGCGGTACTACCCGCGGGACAGAGAACGACACGGACCTATGAAGTTCGGACTTATCCAGTACGCCGAGAGTCTACGTCTCACCGGGAGTCCACACCTACAGACCACGGACTTTAGATCAGCATACGGGACCATGGCTCTGAGAGATCAGCCCAATACAGAACTCCGAGACCCCGTCAAGCCAAGAGCCTACAGAGACTAACGGGATACCGAGAGAATAGGCAAGGTGCAGACCAGTCAAGCCCAAGCCACGGCGATACGGTTTACTCTACTGCACCGGCTAGAGTGCTGACACGGACTCTACTAGACAGCCCCGTCACAGACATGGATCAAAGCGAGTACTCGGATACCAACTCCCGTTCATCCAAGTCCCCAAAGAACCGCCGTACCCCGGAGACACAGAGGGACACGGCGAAAAAGGCAGTCCGAGAATCAAGATCACGGACTCCACCACTACAGCGGGACCCCGGCTCAAGCACAGCTCACCGGTTCCACGGAGTCACGGCTCTATACCGGACGCCGGGAGTCGGACAAGCCAAAGGCCTACAGGGGCCGGGATTCCAAGGAATCACGGCCCTATCCAGAGATCACGGCCCTATCCAGGGCGCCGCACTACGGAACTGGAGACCTCACGGACCTATCCAGACCACCGTGACTCCGATACCGGAGCACCGCGGGAGGAAACTACAGCCCGGAACCATACCACGCACCCGGAGCCGTATCACGGAGCTGGATACCACACGGACCTATCCAGCGCGCCGAGAGTCTACACCTGAGAAGTCACGGACTCAAGCAGAACGGACTTATACAGATCACCGAGACTCCACATCCAAGGAGTCACGGACTTATGAGGAACGGACTCGGCCAGAACGCCGTGAGCCGGCCTCTACTCCAGCTTGGACCCATACAACGGAGCCATACCTCGGTACTACGGCAAGCAGATTTCGTAAACGAAGTCGCACACCATTACAACGCCGAGATTCCTATCCTGTACGTCATCATCGAGAGAGGGACCGTCCTAGACGTCGGACCCCTTCACCTAGTCCAGCCTACCGGCCCAGTCGGTACCATAGGGACCATACCCCGGAGCGACCTTACAATAGACGAGGGAGAAGCCGTTCACCGGTTTCTCGTCAACAAGCATTGATGGCGAGGAGCGGACGTCTACCCACCATCACCGTAGCCCATAGCATCGGGATAAAACGGAAGTCCAGAGATGAACAGGACTCGTAGATCACCATTCTGGACCTGCCCCCAAGGAACAGACTTCTGCTCCAGGGGTACCTTCCAAGGCAAGCCTGGTCAAGAAACACAGTCATCCCCAGGCTTCACAGCCCCTTACCAGGGTAGAGTTCCTTCATCGAAGACCCGTGAGATCACACGATATGAGGATCACGCACGACGTTCCACTTCCTCGGCATCCTCATCTCATACGGATTCACCTCCTACGTCGGGCGGAGGTAGAAGAATAAGACATGCTACCCTTCAAAGTCAGGATAGCGGCGCACGACGTTCCACTTCCTCGGCATCCTCATCTCATACGGATTCACCTCCTACGTCGGGCGGAGGTAGAAGAATAAGACATGCTACCCTTCAAAGTCAGGATAGCGGCGGTACATACGTTGACTCCAGAGATGCCCAGACCGGTGGTCCGCCATGACAAGCAGCCTGATGACCTCGCCGGGAACGGAGAAAACTTACTACGACACCTCTTTACGGTTTTAACAAACCTTCTGAGGAGGAAGCTGTGCCAACCTGCGCACCATCTCCAGCATCAGCCAACCTATACGACGCACTGGATCGACAATTGGAGACTTCGTCATCTCTCCAGGAGCCCGGTCCTTACAGGGCTTACATTCTTCACGGAGACAATCCACCGTTCAGGGCCCGAAGTCTGAACCGGATCTTGACAGACTGTTGAACTTCACGAGGACACCACACCAGCGGGGTACTTCAACAGAGGCAAGCCTGTGCTGTGGAAGATATGATGCTGACACAACACAGAATTACATCATACTCTGATTGGTTCCTGACGGCTATTTCCAAGGTGATTCAGGATCCAGACGTGAAGCATAAGCGGGATCATTGACCTTTTCACGGGCCAAGATGGAATTCTTCGGCGCCTTATCGACTCTAACAGAGGAGATCGCCACGGAGGGTCTTTCCGGTCAGAACTAGGACAACCCAAACTAGATGATCAGAGTGGTGTTCGCCCTTACAAGGAAGGACAGTTCCAAGGCAAAGAGGGAATCTCCCGACCGGGACAGAGGTCAACCTCGTCATTCAGAATTGATGGTTCTCAAGCTTCACCTTCAAACCACTAGTCATCCTTTCATCCTTCCCAAGCTTCGAGTCTTCACTCACCTGATTGTAGAACGGTCGACCCTGATGATATAGAAGATCAGCGTCGAAGAAGTCAGTCCTTACGTGAGGTCTACTCCAAGTCCCGACACTTCATCTGACGATCATCCTCAGTCTTCTAAGAGCCGGATCCTACTCCTCATCGGATAATCTAGGACTCCACCTACACCCGACATCATGATCAGGGGAATCTATTTCGGGAGAAACGGCTAGTCGGTTTGACTTAAACCGTTTTTCTTTGGGGTGAGACATCCAGTCTACAGTGGGCAAGCCTAGTTTCACATTGAGGTCCCTTCCAAGGCCAAGTCAACACGGACCCGGACACTGGAAGAGGACACGAGGATAAAGTCATCTTTAATCCGGAAGGCGAATTAGGACTCCAGAACAGAACCTGGGACTCCAGCATTCATCGGGATGACAGTAGAGACCGGACCAGACGACAGGACCGGACACTTACTGAACATATTCGACTCTACAGGAGTTGGACTCCGACTCCCGATTGTCGTCACTTTCTCGACGTCTCCAGAGACCCTTGTCCAGTTTCGCCTCGATGATCATGGCGGTCCAGGGATATTTCCAGGGACCCCACGGATTATGTAGTACGGCTACATTCAAGCGGCAAGCAGGTTTTCCGGCATATGGAACCTGCACCGAGAACCAGACCATCAACACCATGACCCAGAGGCCCGTGGGATGGAACTACAGTCTACTACTCACCCGGGACCTAGCACAGTTTTTGGCTAGCTCCAGGTACTCCTCATTACAGTTTCTCAACTACAACTGATCCTGAGCGCAAGAACAAGCAATCTAAGGATGCTCGTCCCGGAACATCTTCACCCCCTTCCAGAGTGGCGATGCCTGAGTCAGTTTCAACCAAGCACATAGAACTTCACATTCACCGATGCGGATTTCATAGCTTAGAGGGGGCCATTAGTCCGGCAACAGATAGCCGACACATCACATGGATACCACGACAGACAAGCAACGCATCATCTTCCTTAGGGATATCTACGCT